>ML278317.1:6735-130655 GCA_005239495.1 Nicotiana undulata
TATTTTTTTTTTTTTTTTTTTTTTTTTTTTTTTTTTTTTGTTATGGTGGGGGGAGACGGATCTAGGATTTAAATTCAATGGATTCAACCTTTAAGATTTTTAGCATTTAATCCATTATATTTTTAAAGTTATAAGTTCGCATCTACTATTCGTTGCAATTGTAATGAATTTTACACAAAAATTTATACTCTGAGACAAAAATATCGGGTTCAGCTAAACTCGGTACCGAAGGGCTGGATCCGCCCCCGGTGAGAGGGGAGGGATATTTAACGTAAGTTCTGATCCCAATTGCAGATATTGCATGTTAATTTCATAACATGAATAATATTTTATAGAAACCGTTGAAGAAAAGAAGAATAAGAAAGGAAGTCTAACAGAATCTGTTGGTCTGTCATGTCACCGGCGGAGAGCTAGAAGGTTAACTGCCGGTTCAACCGAATTCAGTAATTTTAATTCAAATTTATATTTGTATTAAAATTTTTATTTAAATAAAAAAAAGATTAAATTTGAATTCCAGTTACTAATATCGTTTAATTCCTGACCCCGCCTCTTGTCATTGCAGTTTCTGGAAAAAGAAATCTAAAACTTTCAGTAATATATTGAATTCAATTACCACTTGAAATAATTTAATTAGGACTCAATTTGCAGCCACTAAATGTCAGCCTTTGAAAAGAAAATAAATAAATAATACTGTTCACTAATAAATAAATATATATATATATACTCGTATACAATTAAGAAACTACTTTATTTTTTCTGACAAACAAGTGAGTGCCAACAATTTATACCTTTTTTTCTTTTTTAATCACCCAATCAAGATTAAGGTTTCCCTCCAAAAGAATATGGAGTGATTAATTAATTTATAATATTGATATAATGGATGAATATTTTAGTCTATTATGAGAATACTAGTTTGTGATGACAACCCTAAAGAGAAAAGAGTACTGATTCGAATAGGAGCATCACCAGCCAGATCTTGATTTACTTTTTTAAACGCATAAAATCGTTGGAAAAATACTTTAGTAAAGTGGCTGATCAAAAAGAAAAACCAACAGATGAGGCACAATTCTCTAAGTGTCATAACTTTAAACAAACCATGTTATGTTTTGAGTCATTTAAATTTATACTAATATACCCCTGTCGTATGCTAAATGGTTAGTCCTGATTCGCGTCGCGTAGGGCTTATTTGGGGGAGCGCTCCTTACCAGGAATTTATCCATTTCCATGATTCGAAACCGAGACATCTGGTTAAAGACGGAGCAGACTCATCCACTGTACCACATCCTTTGCTGGTTTCCATCTTCAGTTGATTGAAAATAGCAAGGTGTACCCTAATACTTACCCACATCCCGTGTCACATTCGGTGGTCGAAACTGAGTGGGTCGGATCGGTTAAATGGGTCAAAATTTACCCAAATATAATTTCAACCCCATTGAGCCACACGGACAAATGAAAGAATGCCACATCATTTAATGAGAGGCCCATATGAAGTGCCGTTAGTCGCGGGGTAATTTTGACAATAGAATTAAAGTCCTGTATATTTTCAGAGGGATAGATGGACGGTTTTTTTTTTTTAATAAACCATTTAGCATACGATAAAGGTGCTTTAAGCCCTTCTCGGTACTATCATTCAGTCTCGGATTTGAACCCTCGGGTATAAAAGTCGCCTTTGTCAGAAAGCGCTTTACTTCCAATATGCAAATCTAAATTAAATGGAGGCTCCAATGCGAACACCGAATGGAAAATGAAAAAAAATGTAACATAATATCGGTTCATATCATTTGTCTTTCAAAAAAATAATTCATATGGTTATTGAAAAAGATATTTAACAGTCTTAATAATAAGTATATTTGTCTAAAATATGGCTTTTCTCCTCTCTCTCTCTCTCAAATGTCTTATTATTATTTTTCTAACGGTCAATATTTTTAAATAAATTCAGTTTGCCAAAATGACTAAACTTTGGATGGAAGAATAATTTGTGTAAGGTGGAAGAATTAGGATTTACCTTTATGATCCATGGTTCTAACAGTAAATTGTTACAAATTTTAGATTTATTTAACATCTATCTTTACCGATTAACTAATTTCTAAACGCTGGAGTAGATCCTAAAAAGATACTACTTCCTCATGAATTTAACGAAATCTTTTAGCTCAACTTTATCTCAGTTTGCCGAGGGAGCAACCCCATTTTTCACTTTAAATTGGTCAAAACATGCGGAATTTCTTACTTTTCGTGGAGAACTTACTAAAAGATTTGACTATATATAAGAGTGTAAATTTATAATTTATAAGTAGTAGTAGTCATTATTTGAAAAGGTTAAAATTAAATACTATGACGTCCACTTTGAAACAAAAACAGTAGTTAAGTCGTTATTTAATATTCATATTTTATACTGAATCAAGACGAGTGCCAAAAATACAAAATAAATAACCTCAAACATGTACATAAAATTAGTTGAGTCTCAATAAAATTAGTAAAAATTATGAGATTTTTTTTATATTGCTTCAAAAGACAAGACAAATAGTCAAGAATATGACCTAATTATACATTTAAAGTTGAATTAAGAAAAATTAGATGCTACTAATACACAAACACATTGACCTCGCATTTTACTTTATATAAGAGAAGAAAAAAACGAGAGTATAAATGCGTGACAACTGCATTAATTAAGGGATCAAGATACCATGTTTGAAATGGATATACAGAGGGTGTACAAAAGTCGGGTTGGTTCGAGTTATTCAATTACCAAATAAATTGATTGTATCAGGTTATTAAATCTAAAGACCAAATCAAAATAATAAAAGTCGGATTTTTTAATCTCGTTTTTCTCGGAATTTTTTTCATAAAGTCTTTCATAGAAAAACACAGAATTTTTGTGCTCCAAATATTTCTTTAATCCTAGTAAGACATAAATATTTAAGTTGTTTTTCAAGAAAATAACATAAAAAATGAGATGATCCATAGCATTGTACATAAAATCGAATAAAATAAATATTATTAATAATCCATAATAAAAATAAAAATAATCTAAAATTACTAAGTTACTAAAATAAATACGACTAATAAGTACTATTATTTATATGACTAAATACCAAGAAAAAAAAAGTCCTGCATTTTATCTAAACCAAGGAAAAACTAAAAAAAATAGATATACAACGCTATTGTCATTCCTAGTACAATTGGATTGAGTATCTTTTGTTAGCATTAATATTGATTTTATTTTTGTTTGGAATTTATTTGAGTTACTAATATTTATGGACTAATAAACTTATTGAAACAATTCAAAAATTATAAGTCCAAGCTTGAAATAATACGTTAAAAGATAATATTATGAAAATTAAAAAATTTAAGAAATATTTATAAACTACGCTATAATAAATATTTTGTGTATTAAATATATTTGAAACTTCTATACATGTAATGTCGGGTTTGTTTGGTTTCGATTTGACATTTTTTTAGCTAAAACCAAACCAATTATGGTCGGGTATATTTTTCCAACATCAAACCAAATCAAATCAACTTATAGTCGGATTTTTTTTTCTCGATTTAACACGAATTATCGATTTGAAGCGGTTTGTGGGTTTTCTTTGTACATCCCAAATATAAGAATAGTCCTCCACATTAGTAAATGTTTGAGACCGTTAATTAGTTTGCTCCAGTGATTCTTTGATATTAGTTAGAATCTATTTTTGAATGACTTTCGACATGACCAATACTGGCTTTGAATGAAATTCGATATATGCTTGTTTTTAGACGTGGATTTAAAAATTTGAGTTTATGGATTATGGATTTTGGAAAAAGGCAAGTCGTAGTCAGAGGCAATTTAGATTTATAGTTTATGGGTTTTGAATTTTTGTTGAGCCTATAGCTCTTTTACTCGGTGGGTTCGCAATTGAATAGATTTTCTCGTATAAATATAAAATTTGAGCAACTTAAAAATAATTAGATTCGTTCGAATCCGTAATTAATATCCTCCCTCTGCCCCTATCTGAAGTAGAGGCGAAGCTACATAATTCCCAAGGGTGGTTAATTGATCAGCTTTTGTCGAAAAATTATACTAATTATTTACGTAAAATATTAGATTTTAGAAGTATATAACGTATATTGAAAACCCTTTATCGAGAAATTTTTTTTTTTTTATGTTTTTCAAATTTGTACACCTTTAATGAGATTCTTGACTTCGCCACTGATATGTAACTAGAACTCTAGCTTCGCCCTCTAACTTTTCCATAACTTACATAATGCTTACCGAAAGCCGAATATATGTATATATTATTTGATTTGTTCATCAACTTGCCGATACAATCAATATCTAACGTTAGTTAGGGAAAAATTCTCTCGGACAACCACACGACCGTAACAAGTTGGCTTGGCCCAAAGACCAAAAATGGTAGGGCCTAGTGGTGGGGGAGGGGGGGAGGGGGTTACTTTTGGACATAGGGCATTTTGCATGGTTGACTTATTATTAGGAAACTAGAAAGTAGATTGTGATATGTGAGAAGGAACGGATCCACTTTACGACTTACGAGTTTACGTAAACTCAATTATTATTGAAAAATTTACTCGAGATCGTTACAAGAAATATCGTGATCGGTTACCTTCTGTTTATATAATGCATTAGCTCTGATTGCTAGTTAGGCCGGAGCGATGGCTCTATATGAATTATGGGTATTTGATCATTCTGATCTTGTTTTTAATTCAATATAGAGACAGGGTATGTTCGGTATAAACTTCATCAATATTAATCCGGACTTAACTTGTTCCCCAACCACATGACTTTCTAAGTGTATAAAAGTTAAATTGTAGACAGAGGTGGGGGGAGAGTAGAAGTTATGGGTTCGATCCAGTAACTTTAGTCTAACTCATGTATTTGTCTTAAGAATATCAGAGAATCTATAAAAATTACTAATTTAGAACCAACAACTTAAAATATTTAACATTCCGAACCCATAAACTTCAAATCTTGGCACCGCTGACCGTAAATATACTCCATTCACAATACACAAGTAGGGGTGTACACGGATCGGGTTGGTTCGATTTTTACTAAAACCAAACCAAACGAACTATATCGATTTGGATTGGTTCGGTTTTGCCGTCGAAATACCACTTCAAATTCAGGAAAAAAAATATAAGAATCTAATAGAACTTGATATATGAATATGAAAAAACAAAGAGATTGACGTATTTCAATAACACTTGATAAGAAAGTGATCATACAACACATTATTTAAAGTTAGTAAAAATGAAGCACTTCATATTCTATTAAATATTACATTTCAAATATTTCTAGACAATATTTAAAGAAAATATATAATGTCTTTAAAGTATATATAAAAATTATATATTTATATGCCGGTTTGATTCAGATTTTTTATTCAATACCAAACCAAACCTTTTAATTGGTTTGGTTTGACTTTTCGGTTTGGTGTGATTTTTCGGTTCGGTTTGTACACTAGGGGTGGGCATCGGTCGGTTCAGTTATGAATATTATCGGTTATCGGTTTACAAATATAATAAACCGATAACCAAAATGATAAGATATTAGTTATCGATTATTGGTTAGTTAGTTATCGATCATTATCGGTTCGGTTAACGGTTTACCCGATAAGATAACTTAATCTAGAGTTAAGCAAAAAAGAGAAGACAATTCACTCGAGTTAAGCAAAAAAGAGAAGAATTCACAATAGTATACTATCCAATTATGCGTTCTAGCCACAACTAATATTTGGAGCATGTTTCAAATTCATGACCTGTGCAATCTCAAAAATTGATACTACAACTCCACAAACGTTCCATCTCCAATTCACTGGAAATATTAGTTAACAGTAACATACATTGCAATATTTTGGTTTTCTGCTAAACCATAATCAAGAGATCAATGTCATTTTCCAGAGTCCAATCGTAGCAAGAGCAACAACTAATAATTCAACAATTGTCCAAAGACAACTGATATAGTGTTAATTCTTCAACAACAGTTGTCCAAATACATTAATAACAATACAAAGTAGTAGCAATTTCACCTTAAAATTAACAAGTACAAACATAGTACTAAAATATGAGCACAAAATAAAGAATCGAAAATAAACAATAATCCTACTTTTTTTATTATCGAACTCTACTGTAAAACTCAAAAGAAAGGAACGAAATTTGTTCTTAACAAAGAAGTAATTTTGGAATACAAACTTACGCCAAGATTCTACGAATATGGCTGTACTTTGAATTTTGAAGAAGAACTGTTCACGAATTGAATCAGAGTTTGAAGAGTGAATTGTGAAACTTAAATCTTGAATGCGGCTAGGAAAATTGGGAGAAAAAGAGAGAATGAAGCCCTAGACGTATTTATACACTTAAAGGTAATATCCTAATTTTATTAAATCTTATTGGGTTTATCGGTTAATCCGTTAAGAAATTGGCAAATCGTGGCCCGACCGATAATCCAATAGTGAAAAAAAATACAAAATCGTTACTGACCGTTTACCCAATAAAACCATATCGATACCCCAATAATTTTTTTTCTGTTCGGGCTATCGGTTATACCCGATATATGCGCAGCCCTATAGTACACCCCTGTCAGCACAAGAATTGTATAATATTAAGGGAGTAAGAGGTAGTTTGTAAGAAAAGGAAGCCCCATTTGTCTAAAAGCTTCCTTTCCCCAGCAACCAGCCAACCACCTTTCAAAAAAACTCAATCAAAGAATGTTTCAAGAATTTCTGTGAAAAACTTCACTAACACAATCCTCACAATCCTTCTCAGCAGATTCCTCTTTTTCATCAAGCCAAGAATCTTTCTCCTTCACAAAGATTCTTTCTCATAAAAAAAACTTGGCTTTTATTAATGATGCCATTCTTCCATTTCTCTTCTCTTCACATCCTTCTCTTTCTTTCCCACTTTCTCCTTTTCATTTTTAGCCCACCCTTTGAAAAATCTTGGAAAAATTCTTTCAAAATCTTGGAAAATTTCATCACCCCTTCTTCTTGATATGTCTTCTTCATCAAGTGTTAACCATATATCTCAGCCTTGCATATATGGTAATGTTTTAAAGACTGGATTTTTTTTGCCCTTTTGAGTATTTAGCTTCAAGTTTGGTTTAGTTATGTAAAGAAGTTGCCTTTTTTTTGGTTGATATTTTTGAGTACCCTTCTCCTTCTTGATATGTCTTCTGTCAACCATATATCTCAGCCTTTCATATTTGGTAATGTTTTAAAGACTGGATTTTTTGCTATTGAAATACTACCCTTTTGAGTATTTTGCTTGAAGTTTCGTTTAGTTATGTAAAAAAGTTGGGTTTTTTGGGTTGATATTTTTGAGTACTCTTCTCCTTCTTGATATGTCTTCTTTAAGCGTTAACCAATAGACCCTTGTGGTACTGCACTTCCTCGGACTCCGCGCATAGCGGGTGCTTAACAATGGCGGACCTCGAATTTTGTGCGAGCGGGTTCAATCTTAGAAGTACATAACTTTAGTCGTATAATAGTAGTTGTCAAGTTGGTTCAAATAAAATATTTATATAAAATTTATGCTGTTTTAATCATAATTTATACATGTACACAATATTATTTATAGGTGGAGCGGGTTCAGTTGAACTCGCTTGCCACCACGTGCGTCCGCAACCGGTGCTTAGTGCACGAGGCTGTTTTTTTTTTATTTTTGGTTGCATATATGGTAATGTATTAAAGACTGATTTTTTTTGCTATTGAAATTCTACCCTTTCGAGTATTTAGCATGAAGTTTGGTTTAGTTATGTAAAAATGTTGACTTTTTTTTTTTTTTGTTGTTGATATTTTTGTGTAACTTTCTCCTTCTTGATAAGTTTCTTCAACTGTCAAACCATATATCTCAGCCTTTCATATTTGGTAATGTTTTAAAGACTTCAAACACTAAGGTTTTTTACAGTTGAAATTGTAGCCTTTTTAGTATTTTTATGAATCTTTGTTTAGTCAATTGCATATATGGCAATGTTTTAATGACTTCAAAGATTGATTTTTTAGGCAATTGAAATAAAACCCTTTTGAGTATTTTTAATGAAGTTTGGTTTACTCATTGCATATATGGTAATGATTTAATGTATTCAAAGGCTTCTTTTTCTAATTTTTTTTTTTTATTTTTTTTTTGCAGTTTAAATTGTACTGTACCCTTTTTGGGTATTTCTTATGAAGATTGGTTTAGTTATGTAAAAAAGATGGGTTTTTTTGGTTGATATTTATGTGGGGTTTATTTTCCAATTGAAATAGTACCTTTTTGAGTATTTTTCATGAGTTTAGTTATGTAAAAAAGTTGGCTTTTTGGTTGACATTTTTTGTGGAGTTCAAGCATTTGTAATAATACACTTTTGAGTATTTAGTATGAAGCTTAGCTTAGTTATAATTAAAAAAAAGTTGGTTTTTTGGTTGATATTTTTGTGGGGTTTATTATGCAATTGAAATTGTAATTTAGTTATATGTAAAAAAAATGTGGCTCATTTGGTTCATATTTTTGAATATCCTTTGAGAATTTGGCATGAAGTTTGGTATAGTTATGTAATTTTTTTTTTTTTTTTTTAAAGCAGGTGATTTTGTTTCTTCAACAGCTGAGAGAAAGTCAAGATTTATGAAATGGCTGAGTAAACTTTTCAAGGGTGGAGGGTCAGGTAATAGGGGAAAGTCAGGTGGACATCAACCACAGTTTCTTGGAGAGGAAAATAAGGTTTGGCGTGCTCCAGCTAGATCAATGGTGATTTTTTACTCTTCTTTTTTTTTACACCATTTTTTTTACTTAAATGTTTATGACAGACCTTATAATGTCTCTTTGTGCTTAATAAAAGGGACGGGAAGCTTGGGGTAACGGTAAAGTTGTCTCCGTGTACCTATATGTCACGGGTTCGAGCTGGGGAAGCAGCTGTCCATTTTCTTTTTAGGGAAACTTAATAAAAGAGTGAAGAAGAGACTAAAGGGTGTATTTTGAGATGTGCCATCTGAATTCTGGTGCTTTAATTTGTTTCTATAATCATGATTCTGAGATAAAAATAATGACAAATAATTTTCTTAGAGGCTAAATTGTATTATAGGGAAAAGAATAAGCTCTTCATTAACCATGCTATTAAAAATGCTATCTTTGTTTCTTTTTCAGGGGTATCAACCAATGTCTCAACTACACTTTTCTGTTTCTCTTTCTTTCTTTATTTTTAGGGAGGTGTTTGGCTTTAGTCTCCTAAAGAAGCTTGCTTTGTGCCCTTCTTAATAGGATTCTATATATTGTTAAAGATCTTAAAGTTCTGGTTTCTGTTGTGGTTACAAATCTATTGTCTCTGAGCCGAGGGTCTCCCAGAAACAACGTCTCTATCCCTTCGGGGTAAGGGTAAGGTCGGCGAATATTCTACCCTTCTCAGACCCCACTAGTGGGATTCTACTGAATTGTTGTTGTTATTGCTAAGGACAGGAGTTTTGGTTGTCTTCAGAAGTTAGATGATTTGAATTCTTCCACTGATTACTCAAGTTAGACCATTGCTTTCAATTAGCTAAAGGGAAGCTCGGTGCACTAAGCTTCCGCTATGCACGGGATCTGGGGAAGGGCCGGACCACAAGGGTGTATTGTACGCAGCCTTACTCTGTATTCCTGCAAGAGGCTGTTTTCACGGCTCGAACCCGTGGCCCCCGGTCACATGGCAGCAACTTTACCGGTTACGCCAAGGCTCCCCTATTGCTTTCAATTAACTATCATCAATTAAATCATGACTACAAATTTCTCCTAAACTTAACCTTGTCATATTTCTTTCAATTGAATTTGGTATCTCCTTATTGTTTGTTTTCTCAAACATTTAAAATTTGATTAGGATGATCACTCAAGGACCAGTAAGGAGAAAGAGGAACTAGACCGTGCAGTTGCACTCTCTCTTGCTGAAGATTTGAAGAGACCAAAAGGTAATTATATTTTTATTCAGTTTTCTCTTTGCGAAGGGAGCCTTGGCGTAACTTGGTAAAGTTGCTGCCATGTGACCAGGTGTGGAAACAGCTCCTTGCAGAAATGCAGGGTAAGGCTGCGTACAATAGACCCTTATGGTCCGGCCCTTTCCCGGTTCCCGTGTATAACGAAAGCTTGGTGCACCGAGCTGCCCTATATTCAGTTTTCTCTTGCCTCTAGCATACCATTTTCAAAACTTTGATTTCACTTTTTTGAGGTTAGAGGATAAAATGTTTATGTTTATCAGGATACAAATGGAGGACTGATCAAGATGAAGATTTAGCAAGATCACTTCAAGATAACTCTAATTCATCCTCATATCCTCCATATCTTCCTCCTTATGCTCCTTCATATGCTCCTTGGGAATATAATCCCAATAGTTATAGGTAATTGGTTTTTTGTTTCCAAAATTGTTGACATATCATATTATACATTGTCTCATCTGAAAATTAAGTAGTTCTATTATTTAACGACTGTGATCTGTACGTATATGAAGGGGAGCATTGGCGTAACTGGTAAAGTTGCTGCCATGTGACCAGGAGGTCGCGGGTTCAAGCCGTGGAAGTGGCCTCTTGCAGAAATGCAGGGTAAGGCTGCGTACGATAGACCATTGTGGTCCGGCCCTTCCCCGGACCCGCGCATAGCGGGAGCTTAGTGCACCGGGCTGTCCTTTTTTGATATGTACGTATATGGATTGTTTATGTGTGCGCGCACACACTTTTCTTGATGATGAAAACTATGCCGGATTGTTATTTCTAGAGTAATAGATAACTTATACATATAAATATTTGCAGAAAATGTAGTGGCTGCTGTAGGGATATTGTCTCTGGAAATTATTTGGGATGCATGGGAACTTTCTTTCATCCAGAATGTTTTCTTTGTCGCGCTTGTGGTGTTCCGATTACTGAATATGAGGTACATTCTTGTCCTTGCTGTTTCTGGTCATTTTTCCGATATTCAACCCCTCTGCTAAATATGAAAATAAAAAGTAAAACCATGGAAAATGCCAGTTTTTATACAAACTGAATAGTCTAGAGTATTTTGACATGTTAGCTCATTGGTTTCGTTGATTCAAGTTTTCGTTGTCAGGGAATAATGCATATCATAAGACATGTTTCAAGGAAATGACTCATCCGAAATGTGAAGTCTGCCATCAGTTTGTAAGGACATACTTCTTCTCTATATGACTTTTTTTTACTACCAATTTGTGAGCAGAGAGTGTATTGCAGATAACTAACGAATTCGTAAACTAATGGGAAAAGGTGTGTGTTTCTCACCTGGTTAGTCCATCTGGTTATGACTGCCTACAATTCACATTGCAGATACCAACAAACGGAGCTGGCTTGATCGAGTACAGATGCCATCCATTTTGGTCTCAGAAATATTGCCCTTCACATGAGAACGATAACACCAAAAGGTGCTGTAGTTGTGAACGTCTAGAGGTACGGATGTTTGCAGCTGAAATTAAAGATGTCGGATATTCACCTCTCATTCAACTCATATGCTTGTTGTTTATTTGCTTTTATCTTCTTGAAGTCGCGGAATGCAAGATATATGTCACTTGGAGATGGTCGCAGCTTATGCTTAGAGTGCATGGAATCTGCAATCATGGATACCGGGGACTGCCAACCACTTTACCACTCCATTAGAGATTATTATGAAGGCATGAATATGAAAATAGATCAGCAAGTTCCTATGCTGCTTGTCGAAAGACAAGCCCTTAACGACGCCATTGAAGGGGAGAAGCATGTATGATGAATGATCTCTGCCTCTAGTTTTTCTTTCCTTTTGTCCGCAAAGATCACTAACTTGAAAACTCTTTTAGGGTATCCATCATATGCCTGAAACCCGAGGTCTATGCCTATCAGAAGAGCAGACAGTTACCAGTGTAAGATCTTCAGTTCACTTTAATAATTTTCCATATTAGACTCGCTTAAAACATGTGTTTACGACGTTCTGATGAAATGATACGTGCAATGACCCCAATTCAGATACTCAGGAGGCCAAGAATGGGTGGTCGTGGACTAGTAGGAATCAGAACACATCCCGAGAAACTAATTAGAAGATGTGAAGTTACAGCTATTTTAGTAATATACGGCCTCCCAAGGTAACTCCTTTCTTCTCTTTGATTCCTATCGTTGATCTACGCTTCTTATATGAAAAGAAAGCGTATTCCTGGAACATATGTACTGTTCTTTGCCTATTCCTGGATCTTTCTCGTGTCGATAATACTGCACCATCAGCTAACAATTAAGATGCTTCATATAATGCTAAGGCAAATAGGCTTTACCAAAATCTTTCTATATGCAGATTACTTACTGGTGCCATTCTTGCTCATGAACTGATGCATGCCTGGTTACGTCTAAAAGGTAAATTTTGGTTCGTTCTTTCAACTTTGTCAGTCTGGAGCGAGTTTTAAAGATGCAGACAACAACAACAACAACATAACCGGTGTAATTCCACATAGTGTGTAGTATGAGGAGGGTAGTGTGTACGCAGACCTTACCCCCACCTCGTGGAGATAGAGAGGCTGTTTCCAGAAGACCCTAGGCTCGGCTCAGAAAGCATAAGTACAACAGTAATGAAAAGAAAAAAGGGCAAGAACAATAGTAAGAAGCGATGAAACAACAACATTAATAGCAACAGGATAATAAGATGACCGAAATGAAAGAAACAATAGATAACATAGAACCTAATACCAACAAAATACGAGAATACGTACTAATACTACTGATATGAACAAGGAAAAAACTAGGCTATAGCTTGATGTTTTCATCATCAGAACTTCTGTAATTTGCAGGATACCGTGGTCTCAGCCCTGAGGTTGAGGAAGGAATCTGCCAAGTGCTTTCACACATGTGGCTTGAATCAGAGGTAATGCCTGCATCAAGAAATATGCCATCTACTTCAACTTCTTCATCCTCGTCTACATGGTCATCGTCTAAGAAAGGCGGAAAATCACAAGCTGAGAATAAGTTGGGTGAATTTTTCATGCACCAGATAGCACATGATGCTTCTCCAGCATATGGTGGAGGATTTAGAGCTGCTTATGCAGCTGTCACTAAGTATGGTTTGCGAAGCACGTTAAATCACATTCGCCTCACAGGAAGTTTTCCGTTATGAATCATCATCGTCTGTTCGAAGATGATTTCAAGAGATCATTGAAAGTTTAACCATGAGGAAATGAGTTGACCATGTTAAAGCTGGTTTAGCTACCCCTATTTTTTCTGGGGTCTTACCGGGGTATACTGATAGAATACAGCTTGAATTCTACAAATAAGATTTTACACATGTTGCAATTAAAATGAGATACAAAAATTGTCTTGTATTGGAAACTCTTGTATTTTAAAGGCAATAAAGATGAGATGCTTTGAATGATAACATGAACATTCATTCCCTTAAATGACATTGTTGAACAATTCTTTACTACTTCTTTCTATCATCTAAAAAAAAAAGGCAGTCGGCTGTACAAGGCATCCCGCGTTCATGCAGGATCGGGGGAAGGGCCGTACCCCAAGGGGTAATGATGTAGATAACCTACCCTTATGCAAGCATTAGTGGCTGATTTTATGTCTTGAACCAGTAACCCACAAGTCACACGGAGACAACTTTATCGTTGCTTCAAGGCTCCCATTTTGAGCTGTCAAAACGGGTCAAGGCAGACCAATCCAGCCCAAGCCTCGTGGGCTTTTAAATTTGGTGGGCTAGGACGGGCCGGCCCACCATCTAAATGGGCCTTAAAATGGCTAGCCCAACCCAGCCCTGAGAGGATCGCAGGCTAGGATGGGCCGACCCTTCAATTTTTTTTAGGAAAAAAGTTTCTTCAAATCTTTAAATATTTCTTCGTGACATAGTCTCTTAATCATATGAACGACTTCTTTTTGTTTAGAGCGTACAAAAATCTTGATATTTGACAAGGAATCTCGTAATTGAAATGCAAATTCTCTATATCTCTAGCTCTTCTTTTTTAACGTTACACGAATATTGTTTTAATACGTTTCTTTCACTTTACTCAGGTTGAGGGATTGCTTTATTATTTTATTTTATTAAAGCAAATCCACTAGGCGAGGTGCCTAGGGCTAGTTTGTATATATCTCAAAACTAAAACATAGTGTCAATGAGTCTTAAGAAATGTAGCTGCCTATCTAGTGAAATTACATCATCCCTATTATCAATCTTGAGATTGTACTCAAAATTGATATCACATTATGTACTATAAAGTGGCTAAAACAATAACGCAAAAGAACATTACAGAAATAGCCATAATTCACATTTTTGCATCTGAGTTTCCCATATTGGCCCGTCTTCATGGTGTGTTTAGACCTCGTGGAAATTAGCCATAATTCACGTTCGTTGCCTTTAAGTGTGAAGCCCCTCCTATAAAATCTTCCTTGCATATCAGTAGTGTTGTTGATGTAAAGCAGCTCCTTGTTGCCCAGCTCATGTAACCTGTGCAAACCATTGAACTACACTGCACAGGTGTAAGATTCTTAAATGACATATCCCCATCAACTCCTTTATCTCCTCATCATACACTATCACAGACCATGGTGCATTCCTCTCTCCTTGAATTACATTCTTGACAAGCATTGAATTAGTATGCAAATGAATAAGAACATAATCATGCTCCACACAGTATCTCGATGCTTCTAAGATGGCTCTCACCTCAACTTCTGTATTTGTACCTTCTGATATTTCCTTGCCACATGCGTACACAACATTTCCTTCTTCATTCCTCAACACATAGCCAATAGAACTCCTGCCTGGATTGCCTCTCAATGCCCCATCTGTGTTGACTTTTATCCAATCATGTTCAAAAACTCCCAGAGTACCTTAATAAACTTCAGTTTAGAAGTATATCGTTCCATCATATGAATCAAATTTAGCCATTTATGTGGAACATTTTGCAAGCTAGGTTTTCTGAATTTTACCAGATATTAAAGAGTGGAAGATACCTGGTAAATGACCCTATTAACTGATTATGCATCTTCATATTTATAGCAATTTCTCCTTTTCCATAACTCCCAAACAACGATCGATGGTAGAGCCTGCAATATTGGTTGCAATCTTGGAATCACCTTTATTGTCCAGCATTTCACCATAGCTTGATGAAAGGTCAATCCTTCAACATTTATTCCTGCACATCATAAGAAATAATACCATACTTTCCTGGCAGCATAGGACTTGAAAAACAAATGGGGCAGTGTTTCCTCTTGAGGCTGCACACAACACCAGCATCTAAAAGCCATTAAGTAGCCCAATTTTTTGAAAAAAAATCATCAAGAGGCAGTTTGTTCTTCCACACTTTCCACAAAAATGAGACCTTAAAAGTCAATCCCTTCATCCAAATCATCCTATATGCATTACAGGGTTCCTTCCTCTTCCTAACATATTCCCAGGCAGATTTAATACTGAACTTTCCCCTTGTTTCAAGCATCCAATATGGTTTGTCCAGTACCAAGTTAGCCACTGGAGGCTTAATGTTCTGTACAATGTGATTAGCCAATTCCTCAGGTAACAACACCTTTAACCTATGTGTATCCCATCTCCCACCTCAAACTACTTCACAAACATTCTGGACAGTTTCATCACAAAAGAAATCAGGTGGAGTAATGAAATATAGAGCACCCAATCCAGTCTAATTTTCAAACCAAAATAAGGATGATCCCACCTTTAGTTGCCATGCAATTTGGTGCTCAATATAATTCCTACACTCTAGCATTTTCCTCCACACGTGAGAACCATCTCGCCAAGGAACTACTATAGGATTCAATTTCTTGCAGTAGTTTTGGCTCATGAATGAGCTCCACAAGGATGATTTTGTTCTAAAATTCCACCATAGCTTATAAAATAAGGCTTTAGACACATCATGGAGTGATTTAAATCCTATGCCCCCCTCTTCATATGGTAAGCATAATGTGTCCCAAAAGGCCCACTGTCTGCTCCCACCATCTATGGAATTACTCCAGAAAAATCTCGCCATGAGCTTATGTAGTTTGTTGATCACAAAAGCTAGTGCATTGACTGCTGACAATAGGTGAATAGGCATGTGTCACGAACCAAATTCCAAATTCACGGGATCGTGATGGCGCCTAACACCACACTTGCTAGGCAAACCAATGTTAGAACTTAATTAACCATTTTCTTTTAAAAATTTACCTAAACACAATATAACAATTCAAAACTAAACTGAATCAAATACTTTTCGACAAATAACTTCATGAATAATAATAATAACCGAATAATTAAGCCAAACCACGAAGTAAATATAAATCCATAATACTACCCCAGGGTCTGGTGTCACAATTCACTAACTACTACAGAATACTACAAATAATGGGGCTGAAAGAAATATGTATCTGTTTTGAAAGAAATAAAAACAGTGTCTATAAAGTAACAAGAAGACTCCAGGAATCTGTGGATGCTAGCAGATCTACCTCGTGTCTCCGAGTAAATAATGACAACTACTAAAATCTCCTAACTTTGGCTGGTACCTGGATCTGCACAAAAAGTGCAGAGTGTAGTATCAGTACAACCGACCCCATGTACTGAGTAAGTGCGGAGCCTAACCTCGACGAAGTAGTGACGAGGCTACGGCGGGACAATTATAACATAACCTGTGACAATATATATAATAAACCAAGAAAGAGATTTCTAAACTAAACAAGAACAATAAACTATAACAATGAACGAAATAACTCAGCCACCTTTTCCAGGTCTCAACTATAACCAATTCTCACATAAATTTTCCCAATTTCCAGATTTCCTTTTAAAATAACCGTAAATTTCATAATTTGAAAAATAGTAAAGTAAAACAGTAAGATTTTTAAATCCTTGAGTTTACAATTAGTAAAACATAAGTGTCCTCCCTTATTGCTCCTTGTTGAGGCGCGCAACCCGCTCCCACCTATCCACCCTTATTGCTCCTCTCTCTATATATATCACCCTTATTCTTCCTGTTGCGTCGTGCAACCCGATACCACCTATCCATACTTATTACTCCTTGTTGCGGCGTGCAACCCGCTCCCACCAGACATATCATATCACTTTATTTTATGAACATTTTCACAATTCAGTCCAAAGCCTTTCACAATATTCTTGTCTCAACAATTATAAACAGAGAGCTGTACATCTCATAAATTTCATCAATTATCATTTCGCAGTGCAACCAACCGGAGTATATATATGATAAAATACTGTCAACCAGCTCAATCCCCTTTTTATTTATCACAATGAAACCAAGGGAACAACCAACACTTCCAAAATACTTGCAACCATATTTAACAACAAGTTAACGAAACCAAGTAATCGTGGAGACATTAATGAGTATAATACAACTAAGCCATGAATCAAATAAATTGGAAATGGGGAAAGGGATCATGTTCAACAACTAAATTGGTGGTGCATAGATACTCGTCACCTAACTTATACACCACACACATACATATTCACTTAGCATTTAAGTTGGGGATTCCTATTCCCTCAAGTCGAGGTTAAACCAAACACTTACCTCGAATTCACAAGCAATTCCACGCTCTAGCATAGCTTTTCCTTTTGAATTTGCCTCCAACCCACTCGAATCTAATCACAATTGGTTCAATACCATCAATTATTGCCTAAAGAATCAACTTTAATGAAAAATTATGGTTTTCCTATATTTTCTTATCAAAACCCGTTTACCCAATCTCCCCCGAACCAGAATATACAATTGGTGTTGGGATCCGACCTCAATCCGAGGTCTAAATCCCCAAATTTGAAATTTCTAAGTTCTACCCAAAAACCCCAATTTTTTACATGAAAACTCTAAATGTTTGGTTGAAATCTTGTTAAAAGTTGTTAAGGAATGAAAGAAATTAGTTAGAGATCACTTACCAATGATTTGGAGAAGTTTGGTCTTTGGAAAATCGCCTATGGAGGTTTAGGGTTTGAGAGAATTGAAAAAGAAGTGAAAAACCCGTCTAAAATATAATTTAACTGGGTGCGGATCTCACATTTGTGAACTGGAGTTTGCATTTGTGAACCCTTCAATTTTCGGCCTTCATCGCAAATGCAATAAAAATGTCGCATTTGCGACATTCGGGCAGCTCGCAATTGCGACCAGAAATCTCGTATTTTGCGAGATCTGGGGCTGGGCCAGGACTTTGCAAATGCGAAGCCTGATCTCGCAAATGCGAGATCATAGGCCTGCAACACCAGAGTTTCAGCTGTGATGAAAGTTTCTAAGTCTAGACACTCCGTAGCCTACCCGAAACTCACCTGAGCCCTCGGGGCTCCAAACCAAACATGCACACAAGTATAAAACATCATACAGACTTGATCGTGCGATCATATCATCAATATAACATCAAATCTACAAATTTAACCTCAAAACTCAAGATTTCCTCAAGAACACTCAAATTTCTAACTTTTCAATCGGATGTCCGAATTATGTCAAATCAACTCCGATTCTCATCAAATTTCACAGATACGACTTAAATATCATAACAAACTTGTTCCGGGCTCCGAAAGAAAAATAGGGGCCCGATACCAACGATTTCACATATTATTTCATTTCTTTAGTTCTTGTAATTACCAGCAAAACAATTTTCTTCAAAAAATATTTCTAAGGTTAGGGACCTTGGAATTCAATTCCGGGCATACGCCCATCCCATATTTTACTGCGGACCTCCCGGGATCTTCAGAACACAGATCTGGGTCCGTTTACTAAAAATATTGACCAAAGTCAACTAAAACCAAATTTTAACTCTAAAAATCACTATTTCTCATATTTTCACATAAAAGCTTTCCGGTTTCACGCTCGGACTGCGCACATAAATCGAGGTGATTAAAATTAGTCTTTTTATGGCTAATAAGCCTATAATTTGGTCTTAATTCATAAAATGACCCTTTGGGTCATCACAATCTCCACCTCTAAAACAAACGTTCGTCCTCGAACGGACATAGAAAATTACCTGAATTGGAAAATAAGTGTGGATATCTACTCTGCATGTCTGACTCGGAGTCCCAAGTAGCCTCCTCGACGAGTTGACCTTTACACTGCACTCAAACTAAAGGATAACTCTTCGACCTCAATTGACGAACTTGCCGGTCTAAAATGACCACCGACTCCTCCTCATAAGTCAAATCCGTGTCCAATTAGATAGAACTGAGATCTAACACGTGGGACGGGTCGCCATGATATTTCCGGAGCATAGACACATGGAATACCAGATTAACTGAGGATAACCCTGGAGGCAACGCAAGTCTATAAGCTACCTCCCCCACTCTATCAAGAATCTCAAATGGTCCGATATACCTAGGGCTCAACTTACCCTTCTTCCCAAATCTCATAACACCCTTCATGGGTGATACCCGAAGTAATACTCTCTCTCCAACCATGAAGGCCACATCTCGAACCTTACGATCGGCATAACTATTTTGCCTAGACTGAGCTGCACGAAGTCGATCCTGGATAATCTTGACCTTATCTAAGGCCTCTTGAACTAAGTCTGTACCCAATAACCGAGCCTCTCCCAGCTCAAACCATCCAACTGGCGATCTACACCATCTACCATATAATGCCTCATAGGGGGCTATCTGAATGCTCGACTGGTAGCTATTATTATAGGCAAACTCCGCTAACAGAAAGAATTGATCCCAAGAACCTCCAAAGTCAATAACACATGCGCGAAGCATATCCTCTAAAAATCTGAATAGTACGCTCGGACTACCCGTCCGTCTGAGGATGAAATGCTGTGCTCAACTCAACTCGGGTACCCAACTCACGCTGAACTGACCTCCAAAAGTGCGATATAAATTATGTACCCCGATTAGAAATGATAGACACGGGCACACCGTGATGGCGAACAATCTCTCGAATATATATCTCTGCCAACCGCTCCGAAGTATAAGTATTTGCCACTGGAATGAAATGTTCTGATTTAGTCAACCTATCCACAATAAACCAAACTGCGTCAAATTTCCTCTGAGTCCGTGGGAGTCCAACAACGAAGTCCATAGTGATATGCTCCCACTTCCACTCAGGAATCTCTATTTGCTGAAGTAACCCACCTCTGATGCTCATATTTCACCTGTTGGAAATTCAAACAACGAGCCACATAAGCAACAATACCCTTTTTCATCCTTCTCCACCAATAGTTCTGCCGCAAGTCCTAGTACATTTTGGTTGCACCTGGGTGAATAGAATACTTAGAACTGCGAGCTTCCTCAATAATCAACTCACAAAGGCCCTCAACATTAGGTACACATATACGACCCTGTATCCTCAATGCACCGTCATCTCCAACTGTAACCTCCTTGGAACCACCGTGATGAACTGTGTCCCTAAGAACCATCAAATGCGGGTCATCATCCTGCCGATCTATGATACACTCAAGTAATGAAGACCGAGCGACTGTACAAGCTAGAACACTGCTGGGCGAACTATCCAACCTCACGAATTGATTAGCCAAAGTATGAATGTCTGAAGCCAACAGTCTCTCACCGACTGGAATAAATGCAAGGCTACCCCTACTCACCGACTTCCTACTCAATGCATCGACCACCACATTGGCCTTCCTTGGATGATATAATATAGTGACATCATAATACTTCAATAATTCTAACCATATCCTCTGTCTCAAATTAAGATCCTTTTCTTGAACAAGTACTGGAGACTATGATGGTCTGTGAAAACCTCACACTGCACCCCATAAAGATAGTGCCTCCAAATCTTTAGTGCATGAACAATGACTGCCAATTCCAAGTCGTGAACATGGTAATTCTTCTCATGGACTTTCAACTGTCGAGATGCGTATGTAATCACCTTGCCATCCTGCATCAATACTGCTCCAAGTCTAACTCGGGAAGCATCACAATAAATCGTGAAGGAACCTGAACCTGATGGTAACACCAATACCGGTGCTGAAGTCAAGGTTGTCTTGAGCTTCTGAAAGCTCACCTCACACTCGTACGACCATTTAAATAGGGAACCTTTCTAAGTCAATTTAGTCATCGGGGCTGCTATAGATGAAAACCCCTCCACAAAACGACGGTAGTAGCCTACCAAACCCAAGAAGCTCCTGATTTGCGTGGATGTAGTGGGTCTAGGCCAGTTCTTGACTGCCTCTATCTTTTTAGTATCTACCTGAATACCCTCTGCTGATACGATGTGACCCAAGAAAGCTACTGAATCTAGCCAGAATTCACACTTTGAAAATTTCGCATACAACTGATTATCCCTCAAAGTCCGGAGTGCTATACGGAGGTGCTGCTCATGTTACTCTCGGCCGCGGGAGTATATCAGAATATCATCAATGAACACAATTACAAAAGAATCCAGATGAGGCTTGAAAACCCGATTCATCAAATTCATAAAGGATGCTGGAGCATTGGTCAAACCAAAAGACATCACCAGAAATGCATAGTGCCCATACCTCGTCCGAAAGGCTGTCTTAGGAACATCGGACGCCCTAATCTTCAACTGATGGTAACCAAATCTCAGATCAATTTTTGAAAACACACTGGCACCCTGAAGCTGATCAAATAAATCATCAATTCTCGGTAATGGATATTTATTCTTGATAGTAACTTTATTCAACTGCCGGTAGTCTATACACATCCTCATCGATCCAACCTTTTTCTTCACAAACAAAACCGGTGCACCCCAAGGCGAGACATTGGTTCTAATAAAACCCTTATCAAGCAAGTCTTGCAACAACTCTTTCAATTCTTTCAATTTTGGTGGGGCCATCCGATATGGAGGAATGGAAATGGGCTGAGTGCCCAGAGCCACATCAATACAAAAATTAATATCCCTGTCGGGTGGCATCCTCGGCAGGTCTGAAGGAAACACCTCGGGAAACTCGCGAATGATAGGCACTGAATCTATGGAAGAAACTTCAGCATCGGAATCATGAATATGAGCTAAATAAGTAAAACACCCCTTTTCAACCATGCGACGAGCCTTGGCATAAGCAATCACTTTTGTAACGACCCGACCAGTTGTTCCGAGTGTTTAGCCCTGTTTCCCTTGTTTCAGCTTTGTCATGTGTCATTAACCTATTTATGTTATGTTGGTTCGGTTGGTGTAGATTCAGAATGATTATAGTGAGAATGAGACACTTTTATGGCTCGGATAGCTTCGTTAGGTGATTTGGGTCTTAGGAGTGTGTTCGGAATGTGGTTTTGAGGTCTTAGGAGTGTGTTCATTAGGTGATTTGGGACTTGAATTGGCAAAAGTTGGATTTTGGCGATTTCCGGCCAGTAGTGGAAAATAGGCTATCGGGGTCGGAATGGAATTCCGGAAGTTGGGGCAGGTTCGTAATGTCATTCTGGATATTTTTGCAAATTTTCAGGTTAATCGTATGTGTTTTGGATGGTTTCGCCATCCTTGGTGAAATTTAGAAATTTCAAAGTTCATAGGCTTGAATTTGATGTGATTTTGGTGTTTTTGCGTTGTTTTTGGTGTTTCGAAGGCTTGACTAAGTTTGAATAAGGTTATGGGATGTGTTGGTATGTTTGGTTGAGGTCCCGGGGGCCTCGGGTGTATTTCGGATGCTCAAACAGGCATTTTTGGCCTTTGGGAGTTTGCTGATTTTTCTGGTGTTTTAGCAGCAGTTGTTCCTTAATTGCGATAGCGTGGATGAATACGCGATCGCGTAGAGTAAAGTTGAGGCAGGAATATTTGTTCTATGCGATCGCGTAATGAGGTTTGCGATCGATTAGTAGGGGAGTCTTGACCAGTGCGTTCGCATGAGTGTTTTGGCGTTCGCATAGAGGGGTCGTAGGCAGCAGGGATTTGAGTTTTGCTCTACGCGGTCGCATGAAGCCAACCGTGATCACGTAGGTTGAGTTGGTTGAGGTCTGCGATTGCGAGCAGGACCCTGCGTTCACGTAGAGGAATAAATTGGCGTGTGTTGATTACTCTTTGCGATCCAAACTGGAAGTTCGTGATCGCGATGAAGAAAATGTCCTGGGCAGAAAGTTTAAAAGTTCAAAACGAGGGTTTTAGGCAATAATTCAAAACACCATTAGAGAGCTCGAGAGAAGGAGGGTTTTGAAGAGATTTTCAGTGGGATTCTTGTGGTAAGTGTTCTTCAATCACATTTGGTCTAATTCTATGATTTAGTCTTGATTTTTATCCTTTAATTTGAGAAATTAGAGTGAAAAGTTGGGGAAGAATGAGAGGAAAATTTGGGAATTTCTTTTGATGATTTGAATGGGCATTTGAGGTCGAATTTTGGTAAATTTGATATGGGTAGACTCGTGAGGGAATGAGGATTCTAGTTTTGTGATTCTTATTGAATTTCGAGACGTGGGCCCGGGGCCCGAGTTTGGCCAATTTCTGGAATTGTGCCTAAGTTTGATAGTTTTCGATTGGGGTTCGTCTCCCTAGCATGTTTTGATGTTATTCATCTGATTTTGATAGACTCGGAGCATTTGGGAGCCGATTCGAGGGGCAAGAGCATCGCAGAGTACAAATTTAACCTCAAAACTCAAGATTTCTTCAAGAACACTCAAATTTCTAACTTTTTAACCGGATATCCGAATTATGTCAAATCAACTCCGATTCTCATCAAATTTCACAGATACGACTTAAATATCATAACAAACTTGTTCCAGGCTGCGGAACCAAAATAGGGCCCTGATACCAAGGATTTCACATATTATTTCATTTCTTTAATTTTTGTAATAGCAAAATAAATTTTCTTCAAAAATTATTTTCTAAGGCTAGGGACCTCGGAATTCAATTCCGGGCATACGACCAAGTCCCATATTTTACTGCTGACCTTCCGGGATCGTCGGAGCACAGATGCATGTCCGTTTACTAAAAATATTTATCAAAGTCAACTAAAACCAAATTTTAATCTAAAAATCACTATTTCTCACATTTTCACATAAAAGCTTTCTGGTTTCACGTCCGGACTGTGCACGTAAATCGAGTTGATTAAAATTAGTCTTTTTATGGATAACAAGCCTAGAATTGGGTCTTAATTCATAAAATGACCCTTTGGGTCATCACGACATGCTTTGCAAAACATGAGAAATTAACACCGCCCGACCTCTTATAGATAATAGTTTACCCTTCCATCATTGCAATTTATCCAACACTTTGTTCATATTACCTTGATAATATTCCATCTTCCTTCTAGCATAAAATTATACATCCCAAATAAGTGAATGGGAACTCCTTCCTGCCAATCCCAGTAACCCTTTCCACCTTTGAGATGATGCATATACACGGCATGTTTGGATTTATTAATCAACTGACATGAAACTGATACATATGCTTCCAAAACTTCCATGATTAGTTGTAGGGAAGTTGCATATGAAGAAGAGAATATAATAGTGTTGTATGCATACGCCAAGTGATTGATCTTACGACTCCACTTAAGCAAACCAAATCCACAAAAGTAGATGTTCAAATGGAGAGCATTCAATCCTCTTGACATTGTCTCACCTGCTAAAGTAAAGAGCGTAATAGACAAAGGATCTCCTTGTTTAACACTTCTCGCAGATTCGAAAAATCCATATGGTTGCCCATAAATCAGTACTGAACACAAATTGTTGGATATAATACCAAATACCCAACCAATGAACCTCTAAGAAAATCCCATCTTCCTCAAAACTTTGGTAAGAAAGATCCATGAAAGTCTGTCATATGCCTTCGTCATTTCTAACTTGATTACCACATTAAGACCTGCCTTAGTTCTCAATCTAATATCAGTGATAATTTTCTGAGTCAAGAGAACATTCTCCACAATACTTCTACCCTTCACAAATAGTGCTTGCTCATCTGAAATTAGATTAGGTAGAAGACCAACTAACATCTCATGTATGACTCTAGAAAACACTTTGTTTATGAAATTACTGAGGCTGATAGGTCTCATATCCGAGAAAGTGTTCACCTTCTTCTTCTTAGGTAGTATAACTAGGTTTGTCTGAGTGATAAACCTAGGTAAGTCCTGCCCATTGAAGAATGCCTTCACCATCTCCACCACATCATCTCTAACTATGTCCAAGAAAGAATGAAAGAAACTACGATTGAATCCATCTGGCCCTCCAACACTTTCTCCATTTAGCCCATAAACTGCCTGCTTCACCTCTTCTCTCGTAGGCAGTCTCAGTAGTTCATGATTCTACTCCATATCCACCATATGAGGTGCATGATCAATAATTCCAAAAGATGTAGAAACTGCATTTTCATGAAATTGTGCTTGGAAGAACTTCACTGCTTCAACAACCATTGCTTCCCTATCTTCAATCCAATTACCATTATTATTTTGGATTCTCTTTAATTGTAATCTCTTCATCTTTCCATTTACATGTGCATGAAATAACTTTGTGTTCCTATCTCCATCATTGAACCATGTCATTCCAGATTTTTATTTCCAGAACTGCTCCTCCAGAGCCAAGTATTTAAACAAGTCCGCCTGCACCTTCTGAAGTCTCTCCCTATTTTGCAAAGTAGGTTTAATCCAAATTGTGCTTCATGCACCCTAACCACTTCCCTAGACTAGATATCTTTTGAAAAATGTCACCAAATGTTGCCCTACTCCATGTGGATAATGCCTTTTTCAGTCTCTTAATCTTGTAGTTGAAAAGAATGAAAGGATCAGCATGAAAATCTGCTTGCCTCCTCCACCACTACCTTAAACAACTCATGTTTTGTCCAAAAATTTAGAAATCTGAAGCTCTTCTTAATTGGGACAGAATTTGGGTTATATGTAAGCAACAATGGACAATGATCCGACCCAATCTTAGACAAGTGAGTGATCTCCGAACCTGGCCATAACTGTTGTAATTCCATGTTTTCAAATACTCTATCTAATCTCTTAAAAATGCAATCTTCTTCTGCTCGACTATTCCACCAAGTGTATATACTCCCTTTGAAGCCAAGATTTGTAAGATTACAAGTGTTCATACAATGCCTGAAGTCATCTACTTTATTTAAAGAAACTGCTAGCCCTCCAAATTTCTCTTCCTCATCCAAATAACATTGAAATCCTCCTACTAACCAAGGTGTAGTCATATCTCGATCTAGATAGTACAAAGAATCCCATAGCTCAATTCTCTCAATATGATCAAACTTGGCATAGACAAAGGTAAGAATGAATTCTGTGTGATCCTCAGTATTATAAAGCTTCAAAGTTAGATGCACCATATCAATCATCACTATTATATCAAATCTCTCATCAATGAAAGCCCAGATTTTATTTGAAGTGTTCACAATTGCCTGTGCAAATCCAATCTGCCTTATGTACCTCTCTAACTTCCATGATTGCTGCTTTGGTTCCATAATCCCAATAAACTGGAAATGATGTTGTCTATTCATTGTGATGAGCCTTTAAAAATCTCTTTGTGTATTCGCTGATCTAATATTCCATGTAAGAGCATTCATATATAATTAATAGATTTAGATATAGTCCTCCTTGTTTGTACCCCAGCTGGTTGTACATTAGGAACCTCCTTCACTTGCTTCTTTCCGCCTCGACAAGCTGATTTACCTTTCTCTGTATGTCTAGGAGATAGGTCCCCTTGTCTAGCAACATTCATGAAGTTTTGATCTGTTGATTCTGCATCCAGATCTCTTCCTTTACCAATAGTTTTGTCCTCCATTTCATTCTGTTGTTTAGGTGCTACATTATGATTCTTAGTTGGCTTAGGAATCAAAGTTTTGGCTGCAGCTTCCTTGATCATCTATTCAACAACATTTGGGATCTTTGTACTTGCATGAGCTTCATTATTCCCCATCAATTCCAGCTTCTCATGAGCTGGATTTTTATTCAACTTATCTACAATATGCTGCTTCTCACCTCCACCAATATCACCAGGATCAATTGGTTCAACAAAAAAGTGTTTTCGGTATATAAGAGGTATTAGGTTTAGGGCTAATGATAGAATTAGGGCTTTTGCTTGGGTTCTGAGCTTTAGTACTTGAACCTCCAATCTCAGCACAAGCATCAACCCTTGTTGTATCATTCTCTCATGTCTGCACATCATCTTTGTTATTCTTCCCATTAACACTGATTTCTTCTCCTGTGACTCATCATCAGCATCAAATGTGGCATTACCTTCCTCCTCAGATCCTTAAGATAGATCACCTTCATCTAAATCACCCTCCATCTGATCACACCATAGTCTTCCACCTGAAAAGTTGATTTTTTTTACTTCAAATGTTCCTGCTCAACAATGGCATCTGTATCAAGTGACTGTGATGGTATTTCTTGGCATGACTGATTCATAGTGACATTGTTTCCTGCAAAAGCTCGATTCACCCATTAAGATGTGGTTTCTTTCAGTGTTTCATGTTCCTTTTCCTTGGAATGGTTACCTTCCTCTGTAGTAGTACCCTCCTTAGCTGCTCTAATCCCAAGTGAAATAGGAGTAAACATAGGTGTTGCAGGGTTTAAACTTCTCCCAGTTTCCTTAAGATTAGGATTACGACTTTGCTGAATAGTTTTGGTGTTTACTAAAGCTAGCTAGTTATTATCATCTGTCTCACCTTCATCATTCTCCAAAGAAGCAAACTTATTGGCAGTTTGAATTTGTTGAGCAGTTACAACACCTGCTGGAACAATCTCCTTCCCTGAAGTACCTTGAACTTGCTGAGTATTACCAGTACCAATTGGAAAAATTTCTTTTCCAGTTTGACCTTGCACCTCAGCCTGTTTTGCACCATTCTTCACACGATTATCCTAACTTCTTTCGACTGTTCTCCAACATTCCCAACCACTTTCCCACTAAATAGGATCATAATTGGAGCTTTTTCATTATTTTTAGCATCACCCTTGGCAATAGTAGTTTGCTTCTTTTTATCATTCTCCACAAATAATTCTGGATGCAATCTCCAACATGTTTCCTCATTATGACCTTGTATCTTGAACTCCTGCAGTACTTAGGGATATAGTCATACAGAAATTTCACCCATTCAGTTCGAACATTGTGAGTAGCTTCATCTTCGATATCCATTCGAACTATTTTGGATAGCTTATCTAACAGAACCACATGGACCTTAACCCTTGCACAACTTGGCCTAGTCTTATTAACAGTTTCCATATCTAAATGTAAAGGTGTGCCCACAACTAATGCTAGAGAAAACAAGCACTCCTTGACAAAGAATGTAGGTAACAAATTTGGAAAAGAGACCCATGCCATTACTTTAGGAGTTTCTTCACCAGGTTTAAACTTAGTATCATAGATTAAAGGCCGCATTTGATATTCATATCCATCCTTAGCTTTCAAATAATACACACCTTTAGAGGTAAGATTAGCATAATCCTCAAGTAGTGTTAATCTGATTAAAACATGACGATCCCCAAGCAAACCAATAGTACATTCACCTTTTATTCCACATTGAGCAGGAAGGATTCGACGTTTCTCTTGCAAGTCTGGCCAACCATAGGAAAATTTCCCAAGCACTGCATATTGAGTCCCCTAGATAATATTCATTCTTTCCATTTCTGCTTCAATATACTTAATCAAAGGTTGCCCATGAAGATAAGTGACAGGTTTCATAGGAATTGGCTCGACAGTTTTGGAACTGGACGTCCTCGCGTGCATGGCAACATTCAATGCATTAGGTTTTAGGATTTTTGTGTAGTCTAAAGGCTAGGAAACAATGTTAGGAATCACGGGGAAGGTTTAGGGAGGAAAACCAGCCGTTGGAAGGGGCTGGCCACCGACCAGAGCGGCCATGTCAGTGTTCATGAAGTTGCACGCCTCAGTCTTCTCCTTTCGCCAATCGCCAAATCTCTCAAGCGTATTTTTTTGAGGGATTGCTTTATTTTTATTTTTTAGAAAATCCAATAGGCAAGGTGCCTAGGGCTAGTTTTTGTATATATAAACTCAAAAACAAAACAAAGTGTCAGGAGGTCTTACAAGATGAAAGAAATAAACTTTGAGGAGTGCATAGTTCCTATTATCAATGTTGAGCAATGAACTCAACACTGATATCACAATACGCAAACTAATAAAGCAATGAAACTAATTTATAAAAACTAGCCATGCTAAATCTTCACAATTGAGGCCCATATGTAGTCTTCTTTTGTTGCAACTTTAGCCATATTCCCATTGTTGTACCAACTGTGAACATAATGAATCCAGTAGTGAACCTTCCCAAATTGAAGTCCAAGAATGCATCTGCATCTTCCTTGAGTGTGTGAGTCCTATGATCATCCACATAATGAGTAGCAATTCCAATCGCAGAGCCTACTGCCTTCGTGTGCCTTTGATTTTCCAGTGATATGTCATGTCTATTTTCCTTAAGTTCATATATTGAGGTTTTTTTGTGTGGTAATTAAACATTTTCCATTAATCACCAATATAACTTTACAAATTCACAGTTGGCTTTATCACAACCCCCTGTCTCATCTAAGAGTTCCTACCTATACCTGTACAAACATCAGGAACCCTCAAATCCTATGTGCTAGTCTACATCTAACTCAAAATTTAAGCTACTGAATGAGTTTTCTAGTTTGAGCAGAATCTCTCCCATTGCAAACGCATGCAAGAGTCCTAGCTAACTCTCTGCTATGTTTCTCAAAGATTCTGAGATTTCTCTCATTCCAAATCATGTGTATTGTCTCAGCATAGACCATTTTGAAGACATCAACATTCCTTGATTTCCTTTTTGCATTTTCCATTGCCCATTTCCAATGTTGGCTCTATGAATTTGCACAGTAACGTCGTCTTTGTATCCATCGTAGTATCCTCTTCCATAGTCTCTTGGCAAACTCACATTCGACAAACATATGGTTTCTACTTTCATCATATGATTGGCATAACATGCATAGGGTGTCCACCTGCATTCCCCATCGAGCCAGTCTATCACTAGTCAACATCCTGTCCTAGAGATACAACCACATGGTGAATTTAGCTTTAGCCCTTGCATCATTCCTAAACATAAACAACTTTCATTTCACTCTAGGTAATTGGCCAAGCATCAGATAGTATATTTGTCTAATCATGCTGGTGTTGCTCTTGGTCTGAATTTGTGTTGGTTCCATCAAATCCCATGCCTCAATCATCTTTCTGACTAGCCAAGAGTCCTGCTGAGGTATTGGTAGATCAGGAAAAAAAAAATTCCCTTTTATGAAATAGGTATGTATCCATTTGATCCACATTTTGTCCCCTTTGTGTACAAGATCCCAATGATTTTTTGCTGTACTGCTGCTCTATTCCACACTTTGAGGTTTATTAGATTAAGTCCACCTGCACTTTTAGGTGTGCATATCTTTTCCCAAGCCACTAATGATCTTCTTGTGATGACATTCTCTCTCGACCAGACATATCGTCTGCAGTAAGCTTCAATTGTCTCCAACACTTTACTAGGGATCAAGAACAATTGTGACCAATAAGCTTGGATTCCAAACAAAACAGACTGCACTAACTGTATTCGACCGTCATATGAGAGCTTTTTAGCAATCCATAAGGATATTCTTGCCACCATTTTCTTAATGAGGGGTTTCCATTGAGCTATTGACATCTTCTTAGTGGACAGGGGGACTCCGAAATATTTGACTGGTAATTCACCTCTGGCATATCCTAGCTTCTGCAGTATCTCTTCTGTTACCAATTGTGTTACACCTCCAAATTAGATTGATCTCTTCTCTTGATTAGTTTTCAAGCCTGAAGCATCATAAAATTGATTTAGGCATTGCTGCAGTTGAGTGACTAATGACATATCGCCCCTTGCAAAGAGCAGTAGGTCATTCGCAAAGCTAAGATGAGTGATTCCCAGCTTGGAGAATCTTGGATGATATTTAAAACCACTCTTCTTTTTCCATCCATTTAGGCATCAGCTCAAGTACTCCATAGCTATTGCAAAAAGGAAAGGAGACATGGGATCTCCCTGCCTCAACCATTTAGCTGCTGGGAATGGCTCTGAAGGTTTCCCATTTATAATTATAGAGTAGCTCACTGTTTTCACACAAGCTAGCACCTATTGTTAAACCTACTAGGAAATTCCAATTCTACCATCAGCTGCTCCAAAAAAATCCATTCCACATAATCATACGCTTGTGTTAGGTCAATTTTGATCATACATCTTGGAGAGGAGTTTTTCCTTGTGTATGCCTTAACAAGCTCATGGGATAGAATTATGTTGTTTGCTATTTTCCTCCCAGGAATGAAGCATGCTTGAGCTTCACTGATGAAACTAGACATTACTCTTTGTAATCTATTTGCTAGAATTTTAGATATGATCTTATATAGGACAGTGCAACAAGAAATATGTATGAATTCCTTTTCTATTTCTGGATTACTCATTTTAGGGACAAGGGTGATTTTTGTACAATTTATAACTTTGTAGAGCCTACCAGAAATGAAGAACTCCTGAACTGCTTGCACTACCTCCTGTTTAACTATAGGCCATGCCTTTTTGAAGAAGCATGAATTGTATCCATCAACCCCAGAAGCCTTATCCTCGTGGATAACACACAGACTTTCAAATATCTCCTCCTCTGAAACTTCTGCAATTAAGCTGAACTGTTGATCATGAGTGAGATTGAGACCATTTTGCATGATTTCTTTATTGATTGCAGGTAATGACTTGGCAGAAGAACCCATCAGATTTTTATAAAAGTTGACAAATTCTTCTTTGATGCTAGCAGGTGTAGTTAGCTTCCATACATCCATAGTTGTAATCTTCGGAATTTGTTTCATGTGACTTATTTCTTTCATAATAGAAGAGAAATACTTAGTGTTAGCATCTCCCAGAGTGATCCAGTTTATCCTTGACTTTTGCTTCAGTATGCTCTCTTCAATTAAAGCCCATTTCTCCAACTCCTGTAATGTGTACTTCTCTTGTTCCAATAGGTTGTCAGTGTAGTGTTGTTTTATCTTTTCATGCACTGTGATGAGCTCCAACCTAGCATTCTCAATTCTATGTGTTATGCCCTTATACTCTTCAGTGTTAAGTCTTCTGAAACATGGTTTAAAGGCTTTGATTGTTTTCCATATGTCCTCCATTTTATCATCAACCACTCTCATCTTCCATATGTTCTCCACCATTGCTTCAAAAGCCTCATGAGCTGCGCACACATTAAAGAACCTAAAAGGTGATTTAATGTTGAGTCTTACAGATTTTTTATTGAGTAACATAGGGGAGTGATTAGATATCAATGGAGTGTCATACTCAGTGCACACATTGCCCGGTTCATCATCCATATATCATTGCCAAATACTCTGTCAGTCCTGCTAAGTATTCTTTCATCACCTTGTTGTTTAATTGACCAAGTATAATAGTCTCCTTTCCATGGAAGCTCATTCAAACAAAAGGTATGAATGCAATCGGAGAAGAAAACCATTTCATTCATTATGACTGGATTCCCATACAACCTATCCTGTGTGTACAACATGGCATTGAACTCTCCACTTACTATCCGAGGTTTAGTCATATGAATAGAGATATCATTCAAACTTGTCCATAGAGCCTTCCTCTGTTCCACTGTATTAAAGCCATATACTAATATAAAATATGCTTCAAACCCATCCATCCGATCCTTAACTAAGTAGTGGATTAGCTGAGGCTATATTCTGTCAATATCCACACAGTATACATTAAGATCCCAGGTAAGCCATATTCTTCCATTCACTGCACTTTGGTAATTACATTGAATTGCCCAGCTTGGTAATATATTTTTGAAAAATCTATTGACTAGGTTTCTTTAACTCTAGTTTCCAGCAGACCAACTAGTTTTATACGTTTATTCTTTAAGTATAACTTTAGCTCCTTTTGCTTATATCTCTTATTAATCCCTCAATATTCCATATTAACCAGGTCATTGAGCTAGTATTTGAGGCCCACTATCTGTTGTAGGCAAGCATTTCTGAATCCCAATCCCACCTGATTTCCTATTGCTATACTCACTCTTTGCACACTGGTAGACAAATATGGAAACTCCCTAATACAGCTCAATTCAGGGCTTCTCTAAGGTATCTGATCCTCCTTGTCAATCTCATTGCTTCTTACCATTGTCTGCTCTTCACAATAGGTAGTGGTTGTTGTCCTTGCTCAAGAACTTGTTGATCTTGTGTCTTTGTAGTTGTCTTATTTGATTCTAACTATTTAGTAGGCTTTTCCCTCATCTCAGCAGTCTTCTTTGTTCTCCATTCCTGGATCACCCTTACCACTGGTTGTGGGCCTGTTTGTGGAAAGGGTGTGTATCGCCATTTGGTCTCCTTCTCCTTCTAGGATGCTCAAATTGATGCTACTCAGGTTCAATTTGCTTGCAAGAGTGGCCAATCTTCAAACATACTTCACAAAATTCTGGTGTCCAATCATACTCTATCGATTGGTCAATCTGTCTCCCATTAGGTTCCCACATAGTGACACTAGAGGGAAGTGGTCGAGTAACATTAATTTCAATTAACATACGAGCGTAGGATATCCTCTTTTCCTTGGAAGTGCATTCATAAGCACACAAAGGTCTTCCTATTGCACTTCCAATTCTGCTTAGTGATAGACCAACCCAACAACTCATAGGAAGGTTTGGTTGCACCACCCAAAGAGGAATTTCACTGAGGAATTCCTTTGTAAAGTCAAAATTCACAGTCCATGGTTTCAGAATAAGAGGCTTGTTATTAATTGTATAGGTACCGATAGAGGATTTCATGCATGTCATTGATGAACTGAAATTTGATTACAGAGTAGCCTTCTTCATCGTAAAACACCTCTGGCTTTGCAACTTGATTCCAGTTCTGCTTTACAAATCTATGCATATAGTTGTATCCCAGAGTTTTCTCAATTACATACACAATTAAAGTACATCTCCATTTCAGAATTTCCTTATCAACACCTTCTTTTTATAGTTGCACAACAGTTTTTCCATCGACAATTTTGGAGAGGGGGGAGGTGTAAGATAATTTTAACCCATTATCAGATCTACGGTTACCTGCTAATAACGAAGTCCATGCTTCTGTTGGCTCTTTCTTCTCAATTACTGGTTCCAGATCTAGTATAGACTTGCACTCGCTAGATATTCAAATTTCCTAGGTGATTTGTCTTTTTGGTCACTTAAAGATGGACTAATACTCAGATGCGATTTTTTAGCAGGCCCTTTGTATAATCACTTCACTTTCATGTTGTTTCATTCTCGTATGTTGAGGTTTGGTAATTTAGGTTTAACATCATTTGCTGAATTCATCATTATAGTCCATAAAATTTATAAAATTCATAAAATTTGTTAGTGTTGCAACTTTTTTTAGGGGTTTTACAACTTGACATTTTTCTATATTGAAGAGCAGTGTAATTATTAATAATATATTGAAGTAACCAAACTGATCATTGGACACTTAAAGTAATATTTTCTTTTGAAAAAAATTATTATTGGCCACTTAAAATATTTCTAGTTCGTTGTTAATTAAGCAAAAGGCAAACTAATCTTATCATACTACATGCATATCAAAAATCAAAATTCTAGTTGATATGGAAGGGTAATTGAGCAATCTTAGGTTGGGGAATGAGGATTATAGTTAATAGCTTTTTTAGTTTTTACTTTTATAAATATTAAATATTTAAATTTAAATTTAATTAATTTTTGGCCCACGATCAGCCCAGACCCAGGCTCGGTCAAGCCTCAAGGGTCAGCGAGAGTTGTTTTGGGCCGGGCTTATAAGCCTCAGTTTCTAAATGGTATAAAAAAATTCCAAACCTACCCTAAGTAGCGGGCTGGGTTGGGCTGGCCTCACGGGCCAAACCCATTTTGAGGGCTCTACTCCCATTGATCATCTATTCTTTAAAATTATCCTCTTCAGATTAGTCAATGACAGGATGAGTGACCCCAACGATTTTTCAATATTAAGTTCAGTATTGTGATATATATAAGAAAAAAAAGTGAAGGGAATTCTATTTACATGTCAAATAAATTTATTTCTTTTTATTGCATTTGAAAATTGATATACAAGGAATGTAAGGAATTACAACAACAGCAATGATAGAAACCTCAAAAGAATAGAGGACATACAATAAAGGCTCAGAATCATTCCTACTATCAGAGTTGAGATACTTTCCTACTTTACATGCTATACTAATCATCTTTCACTATATCCATGTTCAGCTGAATAAACACAACAACAACAACAAAAAATCCGTGGTCGTACAACTGGGGTTTGGGAAGATAGTGTATACGCAACTTTACAAGGTAGATAAATTGGTTTGATAGACGCTCTGGTGAGGGTAGTGTGTACGCAGCCTTACCCCTAACTTGTAAAAGTAAAGATATTGTTTCAGATAAACCCTCAAAATACACAGAAAAAAGCAAAATCACAACATTATTGAAAAAAATACAGTAGTGGAGAAGTCATAGTGAGGAAGCAGTACCAACAACAACAAGATAATAAGAAAACTGAAGCAAAAGAAACAAAATGATAGACCTAAATATAAGAAAATAAGAGAATTAACACTGGGGAAGAGCCATCTAGCTTCAAACAAAAATCTATCTTATACAGCATTGCTATAATCATGTATCTCACATCCTCTCCTTCCAACTTTACTAGTAGCAAATTTATTGTCCCTTTTAAAGGGGGCAAGCTGCATCATGGAGTCTAATTGCGAGTTTTGCACCAATTACTATCACAAGCACGATTGTTACAAATCTTACACTTCATTCAATATTTGTATGTCGATTTTCAAAAAAGTGACTTCCTTGATATATTTCTATACAGAGTTCGTAAAAGATATTCCACAAAATTAACATATATTAATACACACTCAAAGAAGTGGATAAAATCACAAAATTATGTTGCATGAACCCAAAACACTAAAAAATGAACGCGAAAGTCATGGTGAAGAGATGAATATTGGTCATTAGGCTGTTTGCTATGGACCTATAAAATTTCAGGCCAATCAAAGTCCGTCAATGAAATTCCATAAAATCAGTATATACTTATACACATGAAAAATATCATAAATTCGTGTTGCATGACCTCAAAAAGCTATAAAATAAACTCAAAAGTCACGATGAAGCAATGAGTATTGGTCATTAGGCCATTTCCTAGGACCTACAAAAATTCAGGGCAGTCAGAGTCGTCAAAAAAATTCTCCAAAATCAGCTTGTACTAATATACATAAAAACAGATATAATCATAAATTCGTATTGCATGACAAAAAAATACCAAAAAATGAACCTAAAGTCATCGAGAATCAATGAGTATTGATCACTATATCGTTACCTATGGACATAAAAAAATTAAGGCCAATCAAAGTCTTTCAATTTCTTTTACAAAATTAGCATTTACTAATACACACAAAAAGTATATAAAATCATAAAATCGTGTTGCATGAATCCAACACACTAAAATATGAATCCAAAAATCACAGCGAAATGATGAGTATTGATCAATATGCATTTTTCTATAGACCTACAAATTTCAGACTAATCAAAGTCTGTCAATAAAATTCCACAAAATAATCATATACTAATACACACGAAATAATGAATATAATCATAAACTCGTATTGCATGACTTCGAAACGCCATATAATAAACCCGAAAGACATGATGAAGCAATGAGTATTAGTCACTAGGCCATTTTTATGGACCTACAAAAGTTCAGGGTAATCAGATTCTGTTAAAAAGTTCTACAAAATTAGCATGTATTAATACACATAGAAAAGTGGATATAGTTACAAATTCATATTGTTTGACCCCGAAACATAAAAAAATGACCCCAAAAGTCATGGTGAAACGATGCGTATTACTTATATATGCCATTTCATATGGACCTACAAAAATTCAGGCAAATCGGAGTCCGTTAAAAAAATTCTACAAAATCAGCATGTACTAATACAACCGAAAAAGTGATTACAATCTGTATAGCATGACTACAATACGCCATAAAATGAGCCAGAAAATCATCACAAAGCAATGAATATTGGTCAAAAGGGAATTTTCTATGGACCTATAAAATTTCAAACTAAAGCACACGGAAATCTCAGAATTGTCTTGAATTCTTGTTTTATAGCCCCAAAATGCCAAAAAACGTGAAACGTCATGACGAAGTGATGACTATTATTCATTAGGCCATTTTTTATGGGCCCGCAAAATTAGGATATTCGGGGCTAATCACCCGAATTCATGCAGATGGCGTGGACTATAGCACACGAAAATATGAGAATCGTCCCGAATTCCTATTTTATGGTCCTAAAACGCCAAAAATATTAGGAATGGTCATGAAAAAGCGGTGACTATTATTCATTAAGTCATATTTATGGGCCGAAAAAATTATACGAGAATCGGAGCCGGCTTCATGCAGATGGCGTGGATTATGGCACACGAAATGTGGGAATCGTCCTAAATTCCTATTTTACGGCCCTAAAATATCAAAAAACGAGGATTGTTCATGGAGAAGCGATGAATATTGTTCACTAGGCCATTTTTCATGGTCCCATAAAAGTTTAGGAGATTCGGGGTCGGTCGCCCGAATTCATGTAGATGGCGTGGACTAGCACACGAAAATCTAGGAATCATCTTGATTTCTTGTTTTATGGCCCTAAAATGCCAAAAAATGAGGAACTGTCATGGCGAAGCGATGACTAGTGCTCACTAGGTCGTTTTGGATGGGTTAGTAAAATTTTGGGAGATTCACAGTTGTTCGCCCGAATTCATGCAGATGGTGTGGACTATAGCACACGAAAATTTGGTAATCATCCTCAATTCCTGTTTTACGGCCCTAAAACACCAAAAATGAGGAACATGCATGGAGAAGTGATTACTAGTATTCATTAGGTTATTTTGATGGGCCCGCAAAATTTTAGGAAATTCAGAGCCGGTCGCCGAATTCATGTAGGTGGCATGGACTCAAGCACACAAAAATCTGGAAATCATCATGAATTCTTGTTTTATGGCCCTAAAACGCCAAAAAATGAGAAATGATCATGGAGAAGCGATGATTATTATTCATTAGGTCATTTTATAGACCCGTAAAATTTTATAAGGTTCGGAGTCGGTCGCCCGAATTCATGCAAATGGCGTGGATTATATGTAACGACCCGGTCGGTCGTTTCGAGAATTATATCCCTGTTTCCCCCATTTCTGCTTATTTATGTGTTGTTCAGCTATGTTGAGTTGTATTGAATTGGTAGGTTTGGGTTCGTAGTAGTTTTGGAGTGAAATGAACAGTTACTCCCTTAATTTGAAAGCTAAGTTAGGAAAGTCGACCGGAAATTTTGCTTATGAGTAAATGAATTCGGAATTTGATTGTTATGATTCGATTAGCTTCGTTGGGTGGTTTTAGACTTAGGAGTGTGTCCAGTATACAATTGGGAGGCACCTAGCTCATGTTATAGCTATTTAACGAAAACTAATTTAAAGGCTAAATGTTCCAAAGTTTGACCACGGATTTGACTTTATTGATATCAGAGTCGGATTGAGATTCTGAAAATTTTAATAGCTCTGTTATATCAATTATGACTTGTGTGCCAAATTTGAAGTCATACCAGATTCATTTGATATGTTTCGCCACAAGTTTTTGTAAATTGAAAAGTTGAAGCTCATAAGTCCGAATCGAGGTGTGAATTGAAGTTTCGACATTGCTTGGAATGATTTGAAACCCCGAGTAAGTCCATATGATGTTTTAGAACTTGCTGATATAATTGGTTGAGGTCTCGAGGGCCTCGAGACGACTTCAGATGGTTAACATAATTTAACTTGGACATTTCAAGAATGTTTCAACGTCGTTTCTTCAAGAATAAGTGGTACCACACTAAGCAAATGAGCTCCAAATTCTGTTTCTATTGAAGCATTAGATTCATATCGAAATTTTGGAGCCATAACAAAAATAATCGTCGAATTTGGACATCATATGAGAGAGTTATGCACATTTTTGTGACGGGGAAAAATAATTTCCATTGCCAGCGCCCAGGGTAGCGCGTGGCGCTATTCAGGGCGCCGGGATTTTGTTTTTCTACTAGAATCAGCACCACAGACAGCGCCTGGCGCCACTTGTGGCGCCCGAAGCGTAAAACTCTATAAAATGGGGGTTTTGACCATTTTTGATAAAAATAGAGTTGGGGAAGCTTGGTTTGGGTGATTTGCAGAAGGGTTTTCACAAATTTGAACGAGGTAAGTGTTCTTTATCCTAAATCCTTTATAGATCATGACTCCATACTCATTTATATCATGAATCCATGAATTTATGGAAGAAAAAAATTGGATTTTTATCAAATCTTCCAAAAATATAAATTTAAGATTTGAAAGCCAATCCCATGTCGGAATTCGATAATTTTTATATGGTTGAACTCGTATCGGAACGGGTGTTCGGATTTTGTGAGTTTTGTCATATTTCAAGACGTGGTCCCGGGGGGGGCGGGTTTTTGCCAATTTTGGATTTTTGGCCTAATTATGTAGTTTTTATTGCGGAATTCGATTCCTTAGCCTATGTTGATAGTAGTATTCTGGCTTTGGTTATATTTTGAGCTTTTGGAGACCGAGTCCAGATACGGGGGCATCCCGAAGTAGGATTTTACGTTGTTGAGGTAAGTAACAATTTTAACTCTGGCTTTGAGGGTATGAACCTGAAGAAATTGATTTCATGTGATTGTTTGGTGGTGATACCCATGCTAGGTGACGGGCGTGTGGGTGTGCACTGCGAAGGATTGAGACTTGGTCCGTCCCGTGAGGCCTAATGGCTATTATTTGTGGTTTTGTGTTTACTTGTTGTTGAACTTGTTTGCCTTCATGTTAGAGATCATGTTTAGGCTTTATTCATGCTCAATATATTATTTGAACTCAGTCGTAAAAGTTATTGTACACGTTTACCTCGGTCTCTATTACTTGCTAATATGTTGTGATACTTGATGTGGGTTGTGTCCCCTTATTTGTTGATGATGGTGAGGCTAGTGAGGTACATGATTGAGTGAAACTGATGGCCTGGTTGTGAGGATACTAATACCATAGCGCGCGAGCTGTCTGCGTAGCACGTGAGCTGTCCGTGCTGGTCCAGGTATTGATACCATAGCGCGTGCGCTGTCCGTGCAGATCCAAGTATTTATATTATGGCACGTGAGTTGTCCGTGCTTAGAGCATATTATGGTACGTGAGCTATCCTTTCCTAGAGCTTGGGCTTTGGGAGCCCCTCCGGAGCCGAGTGTATTGAGTGTTGATTGCTGAGTGCGAGTGATGAGTGAAGAAGCGACACTACTGTGAGATAGTATTTATTTGTGTGGTTGCTGCATTTATCTGTTAAGTTTCTTTGTGGCATTTACAGAGTTATGGAATTTACATGTTTATTCATGTTATTTTTTTTAAATTGTGAAAAAACATAATTGGACTATTTTACTTAGCTCGTCACTACTACTCACTTCCTTAGTTATTTCTTTACTACTGAGTCGGTTGTACTCATACTACACCCTGCACTATATGTGCAAATCCGGGTGAGTTGGAAGGCGGCGATCGTTGAGTTCAGACGGCTATCTGTGGAGACTGCAAGGTAGCTGCTAGCATCTGCAGGACCTTGTTACTCCTTTTGACATTTCTTCTTTTAGACAGTTTATATATCTTAGCTCATAGTTTTAGACGCTCATGACTTAGTGACACCCCGATGTTTGGGGCCGTTTTCGCTCTTTATAATATTATTTATTAGAGTTGATTTAGTTTATGAGAACTTTAAATGTCGATATTGTTTTATTAAATTCTTAAACTCAATTAATAGTAATATTTCGAGAAGTAAGATTGCCTAGTAACACGATAGGCGCCATCACGACCATGTATGAATTTTGGGTCGTGACATTATATCACACGAAAATCGATAAATTGTCCTGAATTCCCTTTTTATGGCCCTAAAATGCCAAAAAATAAGGAACGGTCATGGCGAAGCGATGACTGTTGTTCATTAGGTCGTGTTTGATAGTCTCATAAAATTTTAGGAGATTGGGGGTCGGTCGCCCAAATTGATGTAGATGACGTGGACTACTGCACACGAAAATCTGGAAATCGTCCTGAAGTCGTGTTTTATGACCTCAAAACACCAAAAACTAATGAACGATCATGGGAAGAAATGATTATTTTTAATTAGGTCATTCCTAATAGGCCCGCAAAAGTTTAGGAGATTCACGACCGCTCGCCCGAATTCATGCAGATGGCGTGGACTATAACACATGAGAATCTTTTAATCGTCCTGATTTTCTTTTTATGGCCCTAAAATGCTAATAAATGAGGAGCGATCATGGAAAAGCGATGACTATCGTTCATTAACTCATTTTTATGGGCATGAAAAATTTTAGGAGATTCGGAGCTATTCAGCCGAATTCATGCGTTTGACATTGACTATAGCACAAGAAGATCCGGGAATCGTCCTAAATTCTTGTTTTTTTGGCCCTGAAACTCCAATAAACGAGTAACGATCAAGTAGAATTGATGAATAATGTGAATTAGGTCGGTTTTGATGGGCTCAAGAAATATTAGGAGATTTGGGGATGGTCGTCCAAATACATGCAGATGGCATGGACTATAGCACATAAAAATTTGGTGATTGTTCTGAATTCCTATTTTATGGACCTAAAACGACAAAAGCTGAGAAATGATCATGGCGAAGGGACGTCTATTGTTCATTAGGTCGTTTTTGATGATCCTGTAAAATTTTAGGAGATTAAGGGCTGGTTGCCCGAATTTATTCAGATGGCGTGGATTAGGGGTGGGCATAAAATCCAAAAAATCGAATTCCAAACTGGACCGAATTAATTCGGTATTTCGGTTTTAGGTATTTCGGTATTTCGGTCTAATTCGGTATTACATTTTTGGTATTTCGGTACGGTTATCGATATTAGGATCTTGAAATTTCGGTATACCGAATTACCGAATTTCTGGTTCTTGGTTCAAGAATTATTGTTCCTCTTCGATGTGCTTGTCCAACAAAGAATCAAACTGACGATGGTACGAAATATTTGCTTAGTTACTTGGTTACTTTTGGAGAATTTGTTTACCTCATTAGTGATAAATTTGGGTCGGACACTAGAGCAACTATCGTTGCTAATGCACTGTCAGAAAATGATGCTACTATATTTTCCTTCACTACTCTATTAGTTCCTCTTTTGAACCCACCTTTGAGTTCCCAAGTTATAGGAAATTCTCCACCGCCGCCTCCGTCAGCACCAACACCACATGTTGTTCCTGTATCAAATAATGGCTCGAAGAAGACTTGGATATATGTTGTGGCTGGTGTTGTTGGAGGAGTTGTCGCTCTGTCTCTTTTGGGGATGGTTATTTTCTTCTTGTTCTTTAGGAAAGGGCAAAAGAAATCTGATCCACAGTTTGTTTCTGAAAGTTTTGAAGCAGTTGAGAAACCATTGAATAAGAAAGTTGAAGATGAGTCTGAGGAGTTCTTGGAAAGTTTATCCAGTATAGCCCAATCTGTCAAGATTTACAAATTTGAAGAGATCAAAACAGCCACAGAAAACTTCACTTCTACATGTTTGATTAAAGGATCTGTTTATCAGGGCACGATCAATAGTGATTTTGTTGCTATAAAGAAAATGAGTGGTGATGTATCCAAAGAAATTAATTTTTTGAGCAAAATCAATCATTTTAATCTTATTAGCCTCTCAGGAATTTGTTTTCAAGATGGCCACTGGTATCATGTTTATGAATATGCTGCCAATGGTACCGCCAGAATGGTGATCAAAAGTCTCTTAATTGGCCAAAAGAATACATATTTCTCTTGATGTGGCCACATGGATTAACTATTTGCATAGCTACACATCCCCTCCTCATGTTCACAATGATCTAAACGGTAGTAATATTCTTCTGGATGGTGATTTAAGAGCCAAAATTCTCCGTTCTTGGTAGTTGGCAGTGTGTAATGGCAGTGTGGAAACACTTAAACTTGCTATCTATATTCTTCTTTTTTCTATTTGAAAATACCATATTTAATATGATGTTTTCAAATAGAAAAAAGAAGAATATAGCTAGTAAGTTTAAGAAGAATGTCTGTTTGTCAATTTTGTTGTTGCCACTTTCCAGTTTGGTGCTACACTATCGAACCTAAATAAGTTTATTTATTTAGCGATTATTAAATCGAAACCGTACCGAACCAAAAATAAAAATACCAAACCGTACCGAAATAATTTGGTACGGTATTTGATATATACAATTGATAAACCGAATACCAAAATATCGAACCGAAATACCGAAGCCCACCCCTAGCGTGAATTGGTATTCATAAAATCCCGAAAAATCGAACCAAACCGACCAAAAAAACCGATATATTTTTGGTTTGGTTTGGTTTTGAATTTAAAAACCGATCAAATTTGGTTTGGTTTTGGTTTCAATCAAAAAATAACCGGAAAAACTCAAACCAAACCGACTATAAAAGTAGCTATTTAAATTTATTATTACAACTATATATATATATGTATATTTTTATATAAAGTTTCTAAAATTTTAGGCTATACATTAGTCATTTATATTTTTAGTCTAGTTCTTTGTTATTTAATAATCTAATTATTTGCCTTTACATTCTAGTTTGATTGGTAATTTTCTTTCACTAAGTATAAAAAATTTATTTCATTATGAAAATAAATCGATTTTTAATTGAGTACTTAAATTATGCATCACTATTTTATTCAATTATCATCAATATATCTTGGTAAATGATAAATTTCTTAAATAGCAATTGATATCAGCATGTTTAGTCTGAAGTTTTAGCAAATGAACTAAAAAACTTAAGCATGTTTAGTTTGAAGTTTTAGCAAATGAACTAAAAAACTCAAGTATGTTTAGTCTGAAGTTTTAGCAAATGAACTAAAAAACTTAAGCATGTTTAGTTTGAAGTTTTAGCAAATGAACTAAAAAACTCAAGTATGTTTAGTCTGAAGTTTTAGCAAATGAACTAAATAACTTCAGCATGCATTAGCAAAAACTCACTAGAAAATTATATACTACAAGACAAAAACCTAAGCATGTTTAGTGTGAAGTTTTAGCAAATGAACTAAAAAACTTAAGCATGTGTAGTCTGAAGTTTTCGCAAATGAACTAAAAAACTTAAGCGCATGTTTTGTCTGAACTTTTAGCAAATGAACTAAATATTTTCAGCATGTTTAGACTGAAGTTTCGGATAAAAGTCATGACAAAACTGTAGACTGCAGGATAAATAACTTCAGCATGCATTAGCATGAAGTTTTAGCTTCAACATGAAACAACTTCATGCTACATTAGCATGAAGTTTTAGCTTCAAGGTGAAACAACTTCATGCAAGTGTGATTCTAAAAATGAATCTGGACAAGTTTCTGGTTTTTTGATAAAGCTGCTAAGAGGAGAGAAGGAGATCTTTTTTCACGAATGAGGTTGCAGATCACGGGATTAATGTGTGATGCATGTTTTATATCTTTTACTAGGGGTGTAATTGTCAATGATTACAAATATTTATTCAGCTGGCTACCAATTTAATAATTTTTAAAAATAAGGTACTGGTTAAAAGGTGACAAAAATATAGGGAACGGTTACAAAACCCCCCTCAAAATATAAATAATTGTGTTTGTTGGAAAGTGCTTTACTAGATAATGTTACTCCGAATGTTGGGTGTAAAAGAGAATTAGAGATAGACGTGATAGTGAAATTCAATCATAAATGTCAAATAAATTAAAAAAGCAACTTTCAGATATTTCAAAATAAAGTTTGCTCTGCCTGCCCCGTCCCATTAAATTTTAAAAAAAAATTAGCCTTGTCCTTGTCTCCGCCCCATCTCAATTTTTTCCTGCCCTACCCCAATTGTCATCCCTATTAAATTTAAACTGAGGGAGTAAATTTATATTAAGTTCGAACTTATCACTAGAAAAGTAGTGGGTACAGTGCACCCACTGACCTACAAAAATAATCTGCCGTTGCTTTTGCTTGTATAATGAAGTCTTTATGGTTTCTTGTAAAATGTAGCATGTTACTAAATGTTGTTTCTTTTGGAATGGTCAATTTAGGTCAATGTTGTATCCCAAAGATATTTAATCCCGAGATTGTTATCCCAAGTTCAATATGTCGAAGAGTATGAATCAGTATAAATATGTTGGGAAGTATATAATAGGGCAGCCCGATGCACAAAACATCTCGTGTTCACGCAGGGTCCGGGGAGGGACCGCACCCAAGAGATGTGATGTAGACAACTAGTATTAATTGCGGCTTCCACGACTTGAACCCGTGAACTAAGGTCACAATTTTATTGTTGCCCAAAGGCTCCCTTCATGTCGGGAAGTGTTTAACTTTCAGCTATATAGTTATCTGCTGCGATTGTTTTGCAGGACTAATATTGTGCTGATATAGCAATTTTGTAAAGGTTTCAAATTGACAACTTTTTTCCAAGATTACACAAGCTTTATTCTACAACTACAAGCAGCTTCCTATCCAACGGATGCTCGACTTTGATTTTCTTTGTGGTTAGTATTACATTTTCATTCTTCAATCACGTAGAGGAGCCGTGGAACAACGGTAAAATTGTCTCCGTGTGGCTTATAAGTGACGAATTCGAACTATGGAAGCAGCCACTAATGATTGCACTAGAGTAGACTGTCACATCCCTTAGGGTGTGGTCCTTCCACGGACTCTACGTGTATATGGAATGTAAGCATATATTAGATGAATGAATTGCTGAATTTTTCTCATTTACACTAATTCAGATAGAAAAATACTGTCTGTTATAGCTGAAGGTGTTCCCGAGTCAGACACTAAGCACCTGATTGCTTGTGCAATGGCAAACAATAAGGTGATTTTGTGTCACATCATTCTCATATGTCTATGCATTTTTATCTTTATATATTTAGTACGTAATATAACAGCTTCGTTTGTTACGAATATTTTTGGATGTTATAACAAAGTGTTGTTATAGAGAATATATATTATAACATAACATGAAAATTTGTTCCAGAAAAACCTTACTGTTATTATATAGGGATATTGTTATAAATCACAACAACACCCTGATAAAGGGCGGCTTATTATCATAATTTTAGTAGATTTTTACACATATTTATGTTCAGTATCGGAAGTATTGGGTTCAGATGAACCATGTACTCCTATGCTACATCCGCCCCTGATGAAAGCAGGAGAACTTCTACAAGATTCAAGGTTTTACCAAATTGCCGCAATAAATTGAGGAAAATTCAAGCAGGAAACTAAAAACATAAACAAGCAATAAGAATAAAAGAGAGACGACTGCCCTTCTTCCTAGCTCTTAACAGGGGCGGATCTACAATACATGTTTAGGTTCGACAGAATCCAATAGCTTTGGCTCAAACCCTGCAACATAATTAGCAAAAAGGGCTAAAGGGTTATGAGTTCTGAACTCATAAACTTAAAGTCCTGAATTCGCCTAAGGCCCTTAACTACGATTATCTTAAAACAACAATAAAGAGTGAGAAAGTTCGCGCCCCAACACATAGCATTTCCACCATATCTGATGACAGAGGTATGGGAATTAAGTGAAAATTCTGTCAACAATTGTTGGTTTATTTCTTTTGTTGATTTTCTCTTCATCTCTACTTACAGGTGAAGAGCCATGCTATGGTGGTGTACCCATGTTATTTCCTTGTTGTAGTTCAAACGCAGCCTACCTCGTTATTGCACACGTTTTATTGAGGTAATCTGGAGTCACTCACACTCTTTCATCTAGTCATAAACCATGCTAATTTACACTATTCAATTTCCAGTCTAAACTTTGACCGTGTTGGAAATTAAATCAAGATTAATTAGTATCCCTACGTCATCTAGGATTTGGTATTTACTAGTTTATTTAATTTATGTCTAATTAGAATTCACAACCAAAATCACGTAGGAATAGATTTTCTAGATTCTAATCAATTCTTGTTTTGTAGTATTATAAATAAGGGTGCTACTAGCTACGATGCATAGAGATTCAAGAGTTTATGAGCAATGAAAAAGCCTCCTACCACATTCTCTCCCTACGTTAATAATTTTTTTTTTATAGTCTTTGTTGAAGTTTTTGCCTGTGCCTAAATTATTCTTGAGAAATTTCAATCTTTCGTACTTGTTTTTTTGTTGTTGATTGGACTTAACATATATGCATCATGTTGTGTGCGGACCATGGTCCCATTTTATCTGGTTCCCACAACTCCATTGTGACTGCTAGGGCTGGAAAACGTCCGGTATCAAGCTTAGTTTCTGGTATGTTGCTAGTGGCGAAATCAAGAATTTTATTAAAAGGTATCAAAATATAAAAAAGTAAATACATGAAGAAATAAAGAAAGTTAACATACAGTATATATACATAAAAATTAAACTTTATCTAGCTACATAGTGTAATAACATCCCTTTGCATAAGGTGGCACCGCCGCTGGATGCAATTTTTGAGTGGCTTTTCTTTTGTAGTTGTGGGTTTATGTATCAATTAGAATTGGAATACAGATTAATGCGTCTCTGTAACAGGATTGCTGACAATTGGTCCCCGATAGACATTCGGCGCAAGGAAAGATGAAAAGAAGCAGTAGCAACAATACTAAGAAAATTGAAGCGAAAGATAGCAACAAGTAGTAATAGTAATCTAAGAATAAGAAAAATACTAGACTAACACTATTAGCACTGGTATGGAAAAGAAAAACGTTCGACTACCTACTAACCTTCTAATCTAATTGTCGACCTCCACAACCTAGGATAGCGACATAAGGTGTTAGTAATTGGGTTCTGAATTTCATTTTTGTACATATTTTTAGTGAATTATTTAATATAAATATAAAGCTTGAATAAAAGTTACTAGCTTCGGCCGAACCCGTACTTCTGACTTCTAGCTCTGCCCCAACTTGAAAATGTATTGTAATATTTCATGCTTCGAGACTCTTTTGACTCTGAATCAATATGACAACATTTACAAAGAATCCAGGCAACATAGTCTATGAGTATTTCATTCTGCAAGTTCGCGTAAGAGTCAAGTCTGAGTTATCATTCATGATCAAGTCTTTAGTTTCACATAAAGGAGAGTTTTTGTATTTCCAACTTATGAAGAAGAATATAACACATCCATTGTTGTTGTATGATATCTGGCCCTTGCCCCTTTTGTATTGAAACAATAATGTTGGGTTTCACTGTCCTGATTGGTTAAATGTGAACCAATTCTTGGCAGATACTACTAATTAATGAACAGCATCGATCATGCCAGAAAGTAGCTGGTTTTTGTACCTTTGATCAGAGTTGTTTTCAAAATGATGTACAGTAATAAACTTAATAGGTTTTAAGGTTCTTAGGTGTTAATAATCTTGGGATAAAATGTGAGATTATTTTATCTTGTTTGTGGCAGTACTAAAACAGGGCATTTTCCGACAAAAAACTGATCGAGAAGAGTGGATCAAATTATCTCGTTCAGTATAATAAAATAATTTAAAAACCGATCGATTGTTATTCATATCACAATTGTTAGTATTTTGTATCACACTCAAAATTTAATTTTGAGATTACAAATCGTAGGATAAAATTATAAAGAAGTATATATGTTAATCCTTCTCCAAAGTTCTTCTCCTGAAGCCTTTTAAGAAAGTTAAGGTTAAATTGGAAAGTAAACATTTATTCAAATTTATTTATACTCTCCGTTTCTCATTTGGTGATCATGTATGTATACGGGTAAAACCAATCTCACTGAGCATCCCGGCTTCCCGGTGAGGCAGACGGAGCAGAAACGTGACTATAAGGAATCGGAGTCAGAGCGAGGAGCCCCTTATATCGGGGCTCGAGCAAAACACCTGCCCTCGGGAGCATCGGGACCACGTCCTTCGGGTCTGGTTCGAGCCTCAAGACTTGGGAGAACATTACCAAACAGCTGCACACGACTAACAAAGGGCCGTGATGTCCGTGCCCAACCGGATATCACGGCACGAATCTCGGTCCGTATCGGCAGAAAATCAGTGATTAGCGAAACGGAAGATTTTTACATTTCTTAGAATTTCACTTAGTAAAACTCTCTTATATATAAAGGGAGAAGCTTATTATTCATAGATAACATGATAACACGCATAGCGAGGCAATTTACTTATATTCTCTCTCGTATTCAAACTTCTTATTTTTGTTCATAAGTTATTCATAAGTGCAAGCTCGGAGTCGAAGGTAGGTTCCTCATTGAGCCATTAACGGAGCTCGGGATCACTCTTATCATTGGTTTGGCCGTTTATGACGTCTTTCATTTATTTAATCTAACGTCATTAATCACTTGTATTGAATTAATCCACATATCCTTAAAATCGCGAATAAATTCAATTGTTATCCGTTTTTAAGGGTAAATAGTTTGGTGTCTACCGTAGGGATAAGGATAATAGTGGTAATTTGATACAACTTTCTATAACGCACTCTGTTTTACGCCTGTTCTTTGAGATTTTAATTTCAGGTCAAATTAAAAATGTTGAACTCTCAATCTGCTCACTTGAGCGTTGATGATGAGTCTGGCCACCATGGCGAGAACAACAATGTAGTGTCCAGTAACGAGGTGCCCCATGTTGACCCCAACGGAGTTGCGGTCGCGGACCCAATTGATGTCGTCTCACATGTGACCATCGACACAAACTTGTCTACCGACCCCAAAACTAGCGTTCGCGGGGGAGACCGATCGGTAGCCGGGGGTACATACGATGACGAAGGTGATGGGATCAATTTATGGGTGATCTTCGAAATATCACAAGCTCAACAGGCGGCGATATCCCAGTTGCATAACCAAAGTCGCGCCCCCAGCAGAGTTGAGCCCGAACCATCCCAGGAAAACACCCGCAGAAATAAACAAGCCACAGAAAGGCCGGGTGAAGTTGAACCCGGGACCAACCCCGAAATAATAAAGATGCTTGAGGAACAGACAAAGCGGGTGGAATCGGGAGAAAGGAAGATCGAAGCCAACGACAAAAAAGTGGAGACATATAACTCCAGAGTTGATCAAATTCCAGGATCACCCCGGATATTGAAAGGCCTGGATTCCAACAAATTTGTCCAAAAGCCTTTCCCTCCGAGCGCAACTCCGAAACCAATCCCAAAGAAGTTCCGTATGCCTGAAATTCCAAAGTATAACGGACCATAGATCCAAATGAACATGTGACCTCCTATACGTGTGCCATCAAGGGAAATGACTTAGAAGATGATGGAATCGAGTTGATTCTGCTGGAAAAGTTCGGAGAAACCTTGTCTAAAGAGGGTTTCACTTAAAGAGGTTCGATTTTCTGGTCTCGACTTTGATGGCCCCGGCAAGAGCTTTTTTGAAGGAGAAATGATATGGTATCACAACCTGCCCTTAATTCCATTGATTCGTTTGCTATGCTTGAAGATTCCTTCATAAAAGCTCTTGCTAGGGCCATCAAAGTAGAGACCGGAAAATCGAACCTTTTTAAAGTGAAACAAAGAGATAATGAAATGCTCAGGGAATTCGTATCGAGGTTTCAAATGGAAAGAATGGACCTGCCTCCGGTTGCAGACGATTGGGTCGTTCAAGCATTCACTCAAGGACTCAACCCCCAAAGCTCATTGGCTTCACAACAGCAGAAACAGAATTTGATAGACTACCCGGCGGTAACTTGGGTTGACGTACATAACAGGTACCAATAAAAAATCAGAGTCAAGGATGATCAGCTCGAGGCCCCCTTTGGGTCCGTGTATACCATCAGGACTAATGACAAAACTAAAAGAGTTGTCAATCATGAACCATGACCAAACAAAGATCGGTACCAACCGTATAACAAAGATCGAAGGGGCAGTGGATCCGGACGCACCCCTATGAGGAATGAAAAAAGAAGTGATTGAGGCCATAACAGCCAGGGACTCATGAGCAAAAACGGTTTCGACAAGCCACTCCGGTCCTGGAGGCAGCAAGGTTATTGAAATACAACTTCAGCGTCGATGCTGCCAACATCGTATCTACCATCGAATGCATCAAAGATACCAAGTGGCCTCCGCCATTGCAGTCTGATCCTTCCAAAAGAGATCCCAACTTGATGTGTAAGTATCATGGCACTCACGACCATAGGACCTAAGACTGCCGACAGCTAAGAGAAAGAGTGGTCGAGCCAAAAATCACTTCAGGAATAGGGACTCCGACAAACAGACCGAGCAAGAGGAACCTTGGCACGTCATCACGATCATTGGTGGAATCGATATCTCCCAGGGGCCAATGCTGAAGCGCACTAAGGTCTCCATTACAAGGGAAAAGTGAACCCGAGATTACATGTCGTAGGGGACCATCTCTTTCAACGATGAAGACACTGAATGCATCATGTAATCGCATAACGATGCATTGGAAATTTTTGTACTCATACATAAATCTCGGGTAAAGCGTGTGTTGATTGATCCAGGTAGCTCGACCAATATCATCAGATCGAGGGTCGTAGAGAAGCTGGGTCTACAAGAACAAATAGTGCCTGCATTTTGGGTCTTAAACAGATTCAAACATGGCATGTGAAACTACTAAAGGGGAGATAACCCTGCTAGTGAACACCACCAGAACCATTCAGGAAATGAAGTTCTACGTGATCGAAGGGGATATGAGATATAATGCTCTATTCGGAAGGCATGGATTCACAACATGAGGGGAATACCCTTGACACTACACTAGGCATTGAAGTTCCCCACACCGGGAGGGATCAAGACAGTTTACGGAGAGCAGTCATCCACAAAAGAAATGTTCGCAATCGATGAGGTGATCCCGATGTCCGCACTCTCAACATTAAAGAACCCAGAGTCGGTTGCGAAGGAATAAACTAAATAGCAATCATCGACACCGTCCCTGACCGAACCGGAAAATCAATAGGCCGGAGAGGATGATGATTACGGAGTTTCTAGGTCGTTCATCGCCCCTGACGATTTCGATGCCACCAAGCAGGTGGTCAATGAGATGGATCAAGTCATATTGATCAAACACTTTCCCGATCGAAAGGTATACCTGGGCACGAGGTTGAATCTCGAAATCAGGAATAAACTCATAAAATTACTTATAGCTAATGTGGATTGTTTGTTTTGGTCCCATCTAGAATGACAGGATCCCACCAGAAGTAACCACTCATAAGCTAAGCTTGGACCCGAAGTTCCACCCGGTTAAACAGAAAAGGAGGCCTCAGTCCAAAGTCAAGCATGCATTCATCAAAGACGAGGTATCCAAACTCCTTAGAATAGGTTCCATTCGGAAAGTTAAGTACCCGAATTGGTTGGCTAACGTAGTAGTAGTGCCAGAAAAGGCAAATAAATTAAGAATGTGTGTAGATTACAAAGACTTGAACAAGGCGTTTCCCAAGGATTATTTCCTTTACCCAACATCTATCGCATGACCGACGCAACGGACGGGAACGAGATACTCATCTTTCTCTACGCCTATTCCGGGTATAACGAAATCCAGATAGACCCGGGCGATCAAGAAAAAACTTCATTCATCACTAAATTCAGCACCTATTGTTATAATGTAATGTCATTCGGACTAAAAAAATGTCGGTGCCACTTATCAATGCCTAGTAAACCGGATGTTCGAAGAACTAATAGAAAAATCAATGGAGGTTTACATTGACGACATGTTAGTTAAGTCCCTAGGAGAAGAGGACCATTTGGAACATTTGCAGGAAACCTTCAACATACTGAAGAAATACAATATGAAGCTGAACTCAGAGAAATGCACATTTGGGGTCGGGTCCGGGAAGTTACTTGGATTCATGGTGTCCAATAGAGGGATCGAGATCAATCCAGACAAATCAAAGTTATAGAAGACATCACCGTGTTGGACAATGTCAAGGTCATTCAGAGGCTAACCGGGCGCATAGCCGCCCTGGGTCGGTTCATATCAAGGTCCTACGAAAAGATTCATTGGTTCTTCTCATTATTACAGAAGAAGAATAACGTTTCGTGGACCTCGGAGTTCCATCAAGCTTTGGAAGAACTGAAACGGTACCTTTCGAGTCCACCCTTGCTTCATATTCCGAAGGAAGACGAGCAGATTTACATGTATTTAGCAGTATCCAAGATAGCGATAAGTGGAGTCTTAGTCCGGGAAGAGGAAGGTACGCAATTTCCTATCTATTATGTTAGCAGGACTCTAGGCGAGGCCAAAATAAGGTACCCTCACCTAGAGAAATTGGTGCTCGCTTTGCTAAGCGCCTCTAAAAGGTTAAAGCCATATTTTTAATGCCATCCTATATGGGTGGTAACTTCTTACCCACTGAGGAACATAATGCACAAACTCGAGATCATGGGACGATTGGCCAAATGGGTTGTAGAAATTAGCGGGTACGGTATCAAATATCGACCCCGGACTTCCATCAAATCTCAAATTTTGGCAGGCTTCGTGGCTGACTTCACGTCGGCCTTAATACTCGAAGTTAAAAGGGAAATTTTGTTAACTCCGGGGACTTCCTTGGGAATTTGGACCCTCTTTACGGGCGGTGCCTCTAACACAAAGGGGTCCGATCTCGACAATGTGTTGAAGCCACCTACGGGTAACGTAATTAGGCAATCTATTACTACTGTGAAATTGACTAACAATGAGGTCGAGTATGAGGCCATGATTGCAGGTATCGAATTGGCTAAAAGCCTGGGGACCGAAGTGGTCGAAGCTAAGTGTGATTCCCTTCTTGTGGTAAACCAAGTCAATGGGACATTCAAAGTGAATGAGGAACGAATGCGAAGATACTTGTATAAATTACAGGTAACGCTGCATCGATTAGAGGAATGGACCCTACAACACGTAAATGGACCCTACAACACGTACCCTGGGATCAAAATAGCGAAGCCGATGCTCTGGCTAACTTGGGGTTATCGGTTAATGACGATGAATTTGACTCAGGAATGGTCGTACAGCTCATGAAACCGGTAGTGGAAGAAGGCCTTGCCGAAATAAACTCAAAATGTTTAACTTGGGACTAGAGAAACAAGTATATAGACTGCGTAAAGACTGGGAAGCTGCCCTAGAATCCTAAAGAAAAGGGATCTCTACGCATGAAGACGACCAGGTTTAGCCTATCCAAAGGTACTTTATTCAGAAGAACTTTTGATGGCCCACTCGCCATATGCTTGGGGCCGGGAAACACTGAATATGTTTTATGGGAAGTTAACGAAGGCACCTACGGAAACCATTCGGTGGTAGAATCTTTAGTTAGCAAGATAATTAGAGCCGGCTATTACTGGATCGACATGGAGAAAGATGCGAAGGACTTTGTATGGAGATGCGACGGTTGTCAGCGGCATGCACCAATGATCCATCAACCTAGGGAATTACTACATTCGGTCATGTCGCCTTGGTTGTTCATGAAATAGGGAATGGACATTGTCGGCCCCCTGTCGTGGGCACCCGATAAGGCTCAATTTATATTATTTATGACTGACTATTTTTTTAAGTGGGTCGAAGCTCAAGCATTCGAGAAGGTCCGGGAAGAAGAAGTCATCGACTTTATTTGGGACCACATAGTATGCCGGTTCACTATACCGGCCGAGATAGTGTGTGATAACGGGAAACAGTTCATCGGAAGCAAGGTAAGCAAATTTTTCGAGGATCATAAAATGAAAAAGATCTTGTCAACACCCTACCACCCTAGTGGGAATGGAAAGGCGGAGTCTACAAACAAGACCATACTTCAAAACCTTAAGAAAAGGTTGACCGATGCCAAAGGAAAATAGAAGGAAATTCTGCCCGAAGTCTTGTGGGCATACCCTACGACCTCAAAATCTAGTACCAGGGCCACTCCGTTTTCGTTGGTCTACGGTGTTGAAGCACTAAAACTGATTGAGGTGAGAGAAGCGAGCCTCAGGTTTCGATATGTGACCGAAGAATCAAACGGTGAGGCCATGAGAAAGAGCCTGGAGCTATTGGATGAGAGGCCCGAGGCTGCCTTAGTCCAGTTGGCCTCCAAGAAATAACGGATGTGAAGATATTACAATCGAAGAGCCAACCCCTGCCAATTCAATATCATGGACTTGTTTTCAAGAAAAGTAACACTGAACACGCGGAACCCGACCGAAGGGAGCTGGGACCAAATTGGGAAGGACAACATCAAGTTATCGGGATTACCGGTAAAGCTTCATACAAACTCGAAGTAGGAAATGGTGCACAACTACCGAACAACTGGAACGTGATGCACTTAAAAATAGTACTACTGCTAAGGTATAATCTCATTCACCTTTTAAAAAATATATATTACAAATCGGACTAGCACTTGCAGGCAACAACCAAAGGAGAATGTGGTTGTTAGGTCTAAAAGCACGCGTTGCACTCTTTTTCCCTTGAACTAGTTTTGTCCCAAATGGGTTTTCCGACAAGGTTTTTAACGAGGAAACAGTAAATCATGCTAACTTAGAATCGAAGACCGATTTTAAATCAAAGTCAATGGTCGCATCAATAGTATCTGAGCCCTCTCGAGATCAACCTCGAATACTGGGGGCCATTACCCTCGGGTCAAGATTTTAAGCAAGGAAGGAAACTTTGTGCTTGAACAGTCTAGGATCGGTTATTAGGCATAGTCTAAAAATATTTAAGCAAGCATCTTGGGGAAATTTCCGGCCACTCCGAGTTTTCACATGTTTCGAGCAAAAATTGCATCAAGGACAGGATTTGTTCAGACCTCCGAAAAATGACTTATTACAACGTGTGATTCTATGTTAAGGCATTAGAAACATTTGAAATTGTAAAAAATATGCTAAGATAATAGAGTTGATAATTGTCAAAAGGGAAAATTTTATATATTCCGGAATATCTTTACAAAGGCCCAACAAAAACGGCCCCAACAAAAAATATGTACAGAATACAAAAACAAACAAAAATCCTAAGGCATTTACGCTTGATCTTCACCGGAGCCCTACTACTAAAGCCATCGGGGCCTTTGGATTCTTCAGAGCCCTTTTCACCTCGGGGTTCAGCTAGCTTCTTGGCCTCGACCTCAAGTCTTTTTGCCTCCTCGATCTCGGCAGATAGGTCGATGCCTCGGGCATGGATTTCTTCGAGGGTCTTCCTTCGGGATAGCCACCTTACGTACTCAGCAGTGGTCTTCAGGCGGGCCTCGGCTACTTCAACATCGGCCTTGTATTGGGCCGCCATCTCACAAGCATCGGCTGAGGTTGTCTCCAACCTGGACCTCGTTATTTCGAGCTCCTTACCAAGAGAATCCCATTCAGTGATGGCCGAGCCCAATTGTGCTCGGAGATCCTCATTTTGCTGAGTCGGTGTATCAGCCTTCTCTTTCGCCACCCAAACCTGAACTTCCACCAAAGACAGCTTTGACTGGGTGGTCTCCTTCTCCGAGGCCAGCAGATCCATCTTGCTTTTCCACCCATCGGCCATTACTTGGATCTCTTCCATATCCTTGCGGAGTTGGTCGATCTAGCTGATCTTCTCTTGGACCTATGAAGTATTGTTATTAGCCTCTGCGACCGGACCCTCGTTTCTAACTTCAAAAACCATTACCTTTTCCACCAAGTCAGCGTGCTCCTTCCTTAAGGCTGATGCTTCTTTCTGAGCAACATCTATCTCAGCCTAGAGGTTCTTGGTGACTCCCTCTTGCTTCTCTCTAAAAAGCTTGTACATGTCCATTTTTTGGGCGAGCTCCTTGGTATCGAGCTCGAGTTGATTGACATCAATCGGTTACCAAAGAAAAATCTCGTGGTGAAGTACCGAGGCATACAAAGGGGAGAAAAACATGACAAACAACACATATAACAATAGATCGATGGAAATAAATGGTGCCTTACCCGGTTCAGCGTCTGATGCGCCTTATTGAAAAGGCATGGAACATTCACCTCATTCATTTGTGCCTGATCCTCCTCGGTCACCAGGAATTGGAGGTAGATAGCTACCCCCACGTAAGCAGAAAAAACTCGGGAATCCTCTAGGACGGTCAGTATAATCGATCTCTTCAACTGGGGTCCACACTCGGAGTAGGGAACTGATCTATCAATTTCGGGCTCGAGCTCAGCCCGCCAGCTTTCTAGGATGTGTCCTTCTTCGGAACTTCCAGGTCGCCCTGCCCGGAGAAGTCTTCCAAAGCAAACCATTCCACACCATCGAAAAAGGAGTGAATGTATCTTCCGAACCATGGACCCCTCGGATGCATCCGAGTCACCGGGGTAGGTCATCTCGTTGGTAACAAAAATAGATTCATCCTTCGGCTCGTCCTGAAGCAGGAGGAGGGAGTTGAAGTCCAGCACCCGGGAACTTGAGCCCCTCATGCGCTTGAGAAGCACCCATTTCTTTGGTTTTATCACCTCGGAGCCCGGGGAGCCCGAGGGTTTTCTCTTCCTCTTCCTTTTTCCCTCTGTGGCAGAAACGAAGAGATCAACGGACGGTGGCATATCCTCATCCCCCTCCGAAGGCCTAAGTTCAGTGTTCTTAGAAAAACCTGCAATAACAAAAGGGAAGAGGAGTTACTATAATGAAAGGTACGTAGTATTTGGCTACTCAAAAAGAGGCCTTACCATGAGAACGGACCTCCCATCGACCCTTTAAAAGTCTGGCCCATGTGCACTTGAAGTATGACATCTGAGTACAGATGTCGTCGATCCATTCCTTTAACTGTGGAACCAAATTCGAAACTCGGGCGGCAGCTATACAACCATAAGAAGATAGAAATTGAACTAAAGGATTTTTTATGTTTAAAGAGAGATTGCACTTACGAGATGCAATCCACTTATCATTCATGCTTATGGTTGCCTTACGAGATGTTCAGCCAAAAATGCATATATTTTCCCATTATTGCCTCATGTTCTAGTACTTTTAATCGTCATTTGAGTATTAATTATATTACTTTATGCTTAATATTATATTTTAATTGTGTAGGAATAAAGCGATGTGAAGATGAAGAGATTTGGAGACAAAAAAAGGAAATTAAATAAAACATGAAACAAAAGGAGACAAAAAAAGGAGGACATACTCATTATCCTCATTATTACATACTAAATAAACAACAAACTCAAAGAAGTGAATTTAAGTGAAGAAAGGAAGTGGAACGAGAAATGTCACTGTTTTCAGCGCCAGGACCAGCGCTTGGCGCTGGCCTGGACGCTGTATTGCGGGGTTTTCCTACTTCGTTCGGGACACAGTTATTTCGGCCCTAGACCTACCCAACTCATATAAAAAGGGTCCTAAACCTAATTTGGAGGATATCTAACATAATTTGGAGGATAATTCACGTGGGGGAACACACACCACACTTGGAGGAGGCTTCGACCTAGTTTTTCTTCATCTTCTCTTCCTTTAATTTCATAGTTTATTTGTTCTAGAGTTTTGAGTGCTACATGAACGTTGTAGTTTGAAGCTTGAATTGTTATTATTATTTTATCATATTAGTTTAATATTCAGTCTTGCGCTTAATTATTTGATTGCTTGATCACCAATTGAATACTATCTACGAATCTACGATTGAACTCGGGAGAGAGAATTCTAGATTGCACATAAGATTGAGTAGAGAAAGATCTTAACTCTTAAGGGGGGCGGATTTTCGGTTAGGATAGGAATATACCTAATCACCTTGCTTGGTTACTATACAGGAATTATTAATGCGCTCTTGTCAATCCTAATTCCATAGGAATATAGGCGTTAAGTTAGCTTGAATAGACGAGTAGTACTTCAGGAGAATGCTACGAGTAATATTAACCCTTTCAACCAATAAACTAGATAAATTAATTAGACGATTTAAGTGGAAGACTCAACGGGATTGTTAGCTAAACTGTTTGGTTTAGAAAATTACTTGAATAGATTAATTGTTTGGTTTAATTTAGTTGATAGTTAATCACAAGTCCATGTGGGTACGATATATGGACTTACAATCCTATATTACTTGTCGACCATGTATATTTGCGTGTGCGTTTGGGAGCAACAAGTTTTTGGCGCCGTTGCCGGGGACTTAGAAATTAAACTATTCTACTAGATTGAATTTTTACTTTTTGTCTATTGAAGTTTTTATTTTTTTATTTGTATCTTAATTTAATATTTTATTATCTTTGTTGACATGGCATCTTGGAATGATAATTGGCCGAATAGTGGTTATTCTTATTATGACGATCCTTGTCCATATTGTGGAGGACCACACATGTGAAAAAATTGTGCATCTCAATATGATGTATGAAAATTTTGTAATGTGTGTGGTTGTCAAGGTGGCCATTGGGATGGTTATCCTAATTCTTATTATCCTTCTCAGAGCTCTTATTGTGATGTTTCTAATAATGTTTATGAGTTTGATAGGAGCAAGTAAGTGGAGGATATGGAAAGCGTGGCTCGTATTATGGACATGATGAGGCAAGCAACCAAGAAACACAACATGATGAGGCAAGCAACCAAGCAACACAACATGATGATAAGGCAAATAGCCGAGCTACAAGATGAAAATTAAAAGACTATGCAAAGGATTAGTGCAGCACTCATGAGAATGAAGGCCGAGGCGGAGGAAGTGGCTAAAGAGAGTGAGTTCCAACCAGAAGATAATTTTGAAGAAGCAGATATAGAAGCAAATTTTGGATTAGATTTTTTAAATTTTTATTTATTTATTTTAGGAGTAGAAAAGAGGGAGAAGAAAAACTTTTGTGCTTATTTGATACTAGCATATTTAGGCCTGAACTTGAGTAGTACTTTCCTCTGTGTGCTTGAGTAATGAATAAAATAGCAGACCTTTTGACACCTAAGCTCAGGGTTGTGACTCTGTATATAGCTTATTCTTATTTTGTCGTTCGCTATGATCATGTTTGTCTTAGAGTATAATTGATCCATCTTGATTGATACTTGTGCCATGTGTGGTGAGGATTTCTTGCATATATTCCATGTTTTACATCTTAGTCTAGAACTTTCCCTGCATGTTATTAAAGCAAAATAAAAGTGTTGCTCAGTTTAGAAGATGATAATAGGCTTTCTTTGATATGTCTTGTGAATTTTAGCATTTTCAAATATTGTACCACTAGTTAGTCTTTTGATCCTATAGCCTTTTGTTGGAAGCCGAATTTTTTCCTTGATCCGTTTGTTGAATCCCTATTTTTTACACCCTGCTTTCCTTGAGTATTATTGCTTAGAATGTGTTATTAATTGATAAATTTGAAGAATGTGATGGTTAAGTGAAAAATGGTGACCAATGATAGCTGAAAAGTGATAGCAAGGCCCTCTCGAAAATAATGTGACATGGAAAAAAAAATGAAAAAAGATTGCTTTGAAAAAAATATATGAATGAAACGTTCTTGATAGGATAAAATACTTGTGAAATAATAGATGAAGAAATGGCTGAAAAATAAAGTGAAGAGTAGAAAATAATGAGTGATGAAGTCTAAAAGTGCAAAGTGCTTAGGGAAGTGCAATTCACTATTATATAATTCTCCTACCAGTCCCTCAGCCGACATTATAACCCGTTAAAGTCCTATTTGATTCTATTCGAGCATGCTTAATTAGTAGAGATGTACATAATGGGCAAGCCTATGGTTCTTTGTGCATACATGTGAATTCGGTTGTGAGTGCGAGAGTTGTTCTTTGATGCTAAGTCCTTAAATTATATTCATTCTTTGATTTGAGTGTATGGACTATTTTTTATTGTGAGGGAACTTGTTTCATGATAGATAGGTGATGTTATTAGCTTCTTTTATAGAGTAGGTGAGCGAGCTTAAATTTGGTAAGTTAGAGTTCGTCTCTGAGATTAGGAGGTTAAAAGTTTGTTGTTTGTTTGTAACTTGTATATCTTGCAAGATGATAAGGAAGTGTATATCTGATGGTTTGAGTCTCTATATGGGCTAATTGTTAGTATCTACCGAAGTGGTGGTGTTTCTAGGCTTGATTTATTGAGAGTCATTTTAATGCTTATTCGAGGACGAGCAAGAGTCTAAGTGTAGGGTGTTGAGGTTCGGCCAAAAATGCATATATTTTCCCATTATTGCCTCATGTTCTAGTACTTTTAATCGTCATTTGAATATTAATTATATTACTTTATGCTTAATATTATATTTTAATTGTGTAAAAATAAAGTGATGTGAAGATGAAGATATTTGGAGACTAAAAAAGGAAATTAAATAAAACATGGAGAGAAAAAAAAAGAAAAAAAGGAGGACATAATCATTATCCTCATTATTACATACTAAATAAACAACAAACTCAAAGAAGTGAATTGAAGTGAAGAAAGGAATTGGAACGTGAAATGTCACTGTTTTCAGCGCCAGGACCAGCGCTAGGCGCTGGCCTGGACGCTGTATTGCGGGGGTTTTCCTACTTCGTTCGGGACACAGGTATTTCGGCCTTAGACCTAACCAACTCGTATAAAAGGGGTCCTAAATCTAATTTGGAGTATATCTAACATATTTTGAAGGAGAATTCACGTGGGGGAACACACACCACGCTTGGAGAAGGCTTCTGCCTAGTTTTCCTTCATCTTCTCTTCCTTTAATTTCATAGTTTATTAGTTCTAGTTTTGAGTGTTGCATGAACATTGTAGTTTGAAGATTGAATTGTTCTTATTATTTTATCATATTGGTTTATTTATTCAGTCTTGCGCTTAATTATTTGATTGCTTGATCACCAATTGAATACTATCTACGAATCTACGATTGAACTCGGGAGAGAGAATTCTAGATTACATATAATATTGAGTAGAGCAAGATCTTAACTCTTAAGGGGGGAAGATTTACGGTTAGGATATGAATATACCTAATCGCCTTGCTTGGTTACTATATAGGAATTATCAATGCGTTCTTGTTAATCTTAATTCCATAGGAATATAGGCGTTAGGTTAGCTTGAATAGACGAGTAGTACTTCGGGAGAAGGCTACGAGTAATATTAACCCTGTCAACCAATAAAACAGATAAATTAATTAGACAATTTAAGTGGAAGACTCAACGGGATTGTTAGCTAACCCATAACTCTAGAATATTGTCTCTTCTTGAATTCGTGTCTAGTTTCGCCAACTTATTTGTTTAATCTCTTAAATTGTACTCTAAATTAGTTGTAGTTAATTAATCATACTTTAGAAAATCACTTGAATAGATTAATTATTTTGTTTAATTTAGTTGATAGTTAATCACAAGTCCCTGTGGGTACGATATCTTGACTTACAATCCTATATTACTTGTCGACCACGTATACTTGCGTGTGCGTTTGGGAGAAACAATGGCATATCCTCATCCCTCTCCGAAGGCCTAAGTTCAGTGTTCTTAGGAAAACCTGCAATAACAAAAGAGAAGAGGAGTTAATATAATGAAAGGTACGTAGTATTTGGCTACTCAAAAAGAGGCCTTACCATGAGAACGAACCTCCCATCGACCCTTTAAAAGTACGGCCCATGTGCACTTGAAGTATGAAATCTGAGTACAGATTCCCTCGATCCATTCCTTTAACTGTGGAACCGTATTCGAAACCCGGACGGTAGCTGTATAACCATAAGCATGAATGAGAAGATAGAAATTGAACTAAAGGATTTTTTATGTTTAAAGAGATATTGCACTTACGGGATGCATTCCACTTATCATGGAATGGCATGTATTCATGGGAGATCAAATCCTCTATTTTCACTCGGACAAAGAGTCTCTGTCAGCCTCGGTCTCGGTCTTCGTCAATACTCGAAAAGGGGACCTTGCTAGCCCGGCGAGTAAGCTTCATCAGTCCCCCTCGGAACATTTGGGGACTGTATAATCGGAGTAAGTGGTCGATCTTGAACCGACAAGACTCGAACTTGTTCATGAATTAGCGTAGGAGGGTCACGATCCTCCACAACGATGGATGGATTTACCCTAGGCACACCTTGTACCTCTTGCAAAAGTCTTGAACGATCGGGTCAATCGGTCCTAGTGTGAAGGGTTAAGTGTAAAACTTAAGTACCCCTCCACGTGGGTAGTAACAACGTACTCGGTCTCGAGGACTACTACATTCTTGCCTTCCCAATTGAAGTCCTTACGAAATATGGGAAGAACATCTTCAGCCACAGAACATATGTACCTCGAGACTCCTTCACCCCGGTCCTATTTGTGTGAAGGCTTCTCAACATTAAAGTCATCTACAATTGAGCAGCCCCTGGGAATGAACGTTTTCAAGGGACGCTCGGCGTCCGGTTCGTTAGCAACCACAATGGGGGAAGTCGTTTCGAGGGAGACTACTTCAGGGGCAACCGCTTCAGTAACAGCGACCGGTTGAGAAGATGAAGAGTCAAATTGTTGAGGAACAGTTTTTGATGTTTTGACCATTGTCATCTGGGGGAGTGTTTGAAATTATGCAAAGTTTTGGAAAAAAAGGGTTTTGAAGATGAAGAACAAAGTATGAAGATTTGAAGAAAATTTGGGCAAAAATCTGGAGATTACTATGGAAATTGAAGAACAATGATGAAGATATGAAGGTTTGAAGATGGTTTGATGATGGCTAGAAAGCTCGAAGGTAGTAATTTAGTCGAAAAGTAGAAAAAGAACAAAGGGATGAAGCTTTTATAGGGAAAAAGCCGGCACTTCACATTCAGGGGCAACCTGCCGATGAGCAACACGTGTCCGAAGTCAGAACGACGCGACTGACGGGACGTTTTGGCTACCTCGTCGTAACGTACGAAAGAAGGAATAGGAGTCATCTGTCGTTTCTCAACGTTTCGGCAAGCCTACTCTCTGAGAAACGAGGGGACTATCTGTATACGGGTAGAATCGATCCCATTGAGCACCCCGATTTCTCGGTGAGGAAAACGGAGAAGGAACGTGACCATAAGGAATCAGAGTCAAAGCAAGGGGCCCCCATATCATAGCTCGAGCAAAACACCTGCCCTCGGGAGCATCGGGACCACGTCCTCTGGGTCCGATTCTATCCTTAAGACTTCGAAGTGCATTACCAAATAGTTGCACACGACTAACAAAGGGTCGTGATGTCCATGCCCAACCGGATACCACAGCATGAATCTTGGCCTATATCGGCAGAAAATCGGTGATTAGCGAAACATAAGATTTTTACCTTTCTTAGAATTGTACTTAGGGTAAACCTCTCCTACTATATAAAGGGGCAAGCTTATTGTTCATAGAAGACATGATAACATGCATACCGAGGCAATTTACTTCTATTCTCTCCGTTATTCAAAGTTCTTATTTTTGTTCATAAGTGCAAGTTCGGAATCGAAGGCAGGCTCCTCATTGAGCTATTAACCGAGCCCGGGATCACTCTTATCATTGGTTTGGCCTTTTATTACGTCTTTCATTTGCTTAATCTAACGTCATTAATTAGTTGCATTGAATTAATCTATATATCCTTAAAACCGCGTATAAATTCAATCGTTATCCATGTTTAAGGGTAAACAATGTATACTAATAACACTTGTTCTCAAATACTTGTCATTTTAGAAAATCAAGAGATAATTAATTATTATTTTTCAACCTCACCCGTCGCATTATTGTTCAAGAATTAAGAAGCATGTAAACAGATAAATATTAAAGGACTAATAAGGGATAGATTAGTCAAATTACTTTTTTCTATTAATATTTTTAATGGGCGTATAGAACTTTATCATGAGCTAAATGGAAACGACAGAGTATTTTGTAAAACTAATGAACTAAAACAACAGGTCGTTTTGAGTATCTGCATTTCGCTCGGTATTTGAGGGTTCGAGTATCTACGTGTTATGTTATGGGACTTGCTGGTATGTTTGGACGTGGTCCAGAGGGGCTCAGGTGAGTTTCGGATAGGTTTGGGTTGTGTTGCGCTCATATTTTTTTTATGTTTCGACGTTGTTTCTTCAAACATAAATGGTAGTACATTAAGAAAATTAGCTCCAATTTCTACTTTTATTGAATCATTAGATTCGTATCGTAATTACGGAGTCATATAAAAAAGAATCGTCGAATTTGGACATCGTATGAGGAGTTATTGTCATTTTACTAAGAGTTGGGTTGCCAGATTTTTTTAAAGATTAATTACAAAATTGCCACTGACTTCGTATTTAAAAATTTGCATTATTTCCAAATATTGAAACTAACATATCTACTTCAATATAAGGTCAAATGGAGTGATTCAAGAGCATAACTTGATTAGAATTTCACAAGAAATCTATTGGAGACATTGTTGATACCCAATTTTTCTCCAAATTATTTTTAAACTTGCATATATACCTTCAAAATCACTCTTTATAATAATTGGTATTTCTCCAATAATTTTTCATATTTTTATCGAATTATTTTCCTGTTTACTAAATATTTCATATTCAATAATTATTTATAAATGGTGTTATAAATAATTTCAAGATATTTTCCTGCTCAATATATTATTCATAATCCTATTTAATTCCATTAAGGCTTAATTATTTCACAAAATTAGCCAATATTGGCGTTATTTAGCTAATTACAACAATTTTTGCATTTTTAGCATGATTGTATATTTTATACCATTTTAAAATCAATAGTTGATCATTTTATATTTTTTTTTATTTAGTTAATCACCTTAATTTCATATATTTAGTCTTAATGTCATTTTACACAATTATTAGCTACTTTTGTTAATTAATTATCTTATTTTAAGGGTATTTAACGTTTAGCCCCATTTATTTAAATTATAGCCATTTTTTAAAAACCCAACCCACCTGACCTTTAACCCATTCTCTACCCAGCCCAAAAGCCATCACTACTCGGCCCAACCCCACAGCTGATCTGAGCCGTTGATCAAATTAGATCAACGGTCCAGATCAGTGTTACCACAATTACACCCCCAATTACCCCCCTCCGACCTCTCATTTCCCCACCTCTCATTCTCTCTCTATCTCTCTCTAGTTCTCTATGGAACCTTCCCTTTGCTTCCCTCTTCCGACGAAGCTTGTTCATCCTCTCCGGTTGGTTCCCTCAGCGGAAACCATGGCTCCCCATCATCTCCTAGTTATTTGTTCACCTTGCACCGGTCCACTGACACCCTAAGGCCCTCAGGCAAACCTGGAGCGGTTCACTCACCTCTCATGGTCCCTCATGCCACTTCCGGCCATCTCCGGCCGTCTGAGTAAGAGCTAGACCTTTTCCGGCTAACGCCGGCGACATCTTTGAGGTTTTTCTTGTTTCTTAGGTTCCACGAAACCCTAACTCATGATATCTCTTTGATTTCTTCTAGATCTGCCTTAGATCTATGTATATTACAAAGCTTTTTACATGTTTTTCTCTGAAAAAACCTTTCTGCTTTAAACGAGCTTTCGTCTTCAAATTAGGGTTTCATAACCCCTTTTTAAAATGATTTTTGCTTCTGTTTTTAATGTCATCCTATGATTCTTTCTATTAATCAACAATTTATTCGAAGTTTCTTTTCATCTTAACTTACTTTACTGAAAACCCTAGCTTTGCCCTAAATTCTGAGTCCATCTGTGACTAATATGTTTGCTTAAATGCACGAACCCCTTATCTCTCATAAATGATTAAGCTTCTACGTGATTTTATCTCATTATTGCTATTAGGTTTTCTGATTAGGTTCTATGTGTTCTTATCATGTTCAAATGTTACTGCATTGTCTCTGAACTTATGTGATTTTGCTATTGTAGTCACTAGGGTTTCCAACTCTCTAATTCCTATGGTTCGTCTGAATGCGTGGTAGCCTAGAATCTGTAGTACTTTTTCTTGGTTTCTCCTTGAATCTATAATTTGTGAATACAATCCGTATTGATTGGAATGATCCCCTTGTTTATGAGATACTTTCCTTAACTGAGAATGATTCCTTGTGATTTCAGTCCCCATCAGCGATTCTTTGACCAATTTTCAAAATTGACTTATGCTTTTTACCATATAAGTGCACTCAGTATATATTTTCCTTATTTTAGATACTATGTACTTGACCTTATTACATGCCACATTCTTTACTACCCTATTATGGTATAATCAGTCTTCTAGGTGATTCTTTCCTTATTTAGCATAGTTTACACCCATTTGAATCATGACTCCTTGATTGAAGGGAGTCCAGACCTCTGGTTGATTTAATTGATGTTGTTTCTATAATTATGCTACTCTATACTCGTTTTGAAAGACTATATATACACTCTCCTCATTCATCTTTAGGACACAACACAGACACGAACAATACACTGTTCAAAAATCTCTCTTTCACAACAAAGAATTTTCACTCTCTCTTCTGTGCTACTTGCTATTTACTTTGAGTGATCCGGCTGTAAGCCAAGGATGACTATTGTGCCTTCTATCTCTGTTTGCGTTACTGCTTTCTTCATCATACTGGTATGTCCTGATTTAAGCTTCAGTCATCCAAACCAATATGTCTCTATTCATGGTTCAAATCTTTGTATTTCTGATATGTTTCTACTTGTGTTTCTGTTGTTCTACATGTAACTAGAGTTCTGAATCTCTTTTACATTCCTACTGTCACTTTACCTTGCATGCTCAATGTGTCTCTCTGTACTCAGCCTCAGCTCTTTATATGTATCTCCATGCTTATGACTAATATGTTAACTCAGTCATGATGTTAGTTGTTATGTTGTTATGTTGCTCTAATTTGACACTTAGTCATATCCATGAACCCTTAGAAACCCCCTTCTTTGATTATGTGTAAAGTTGCCTGCTTCACAGGCTGTGTACTTGTCCCTCAAACCTCTCACCCATGTTTGTGATTGTTGGACCACCCTGGGTCCCTTATGTGATGCTGACACACAAGGCTGGCATTCCTACACTGCACTTACTCATTCTTGGCTAGGGTACCTGGGTGTGAGCACTGCCTGGGATCCTCTGAGGTCCTTAGGAACTCTGACACACCCGGGTTTTGAAAGGTCATGGCATATGGCATTAAGGACTTGGAGACTTGGGCCTATTGGTAGGCTCCCTATAGTGTAACTTCTTAATTTTCTTATTTACATATGTAATTCGTGCAATACTGGTTTGTAATAACTAATTGTAAAAATGATTTTGGGGCTGGATAGTGAAATGGGTGGGGAATATGCATGCTATAGTGTAAGTATGGGTAGAAACCATGCATGTAGATTTACTTTTCCTATATGCGCAATAGTCACCATGCTTAGGATAACATGTCACTTCTGCATTAGATACCGTGATAATTAGGTTTATTTCTTTCAGCATCTCATCATACTTATATCCACTTAGAAATCATGTCCATAGGACAAATAAAGCCAAAAGTGGTTGTTACAATATTACTGCTTCAGCGTTCTCATAATTGCATCACCTAGAAATCCTGCTTTGCTAGGCTGAATAATAATACTAACCACTATCAATCTTGCATTTAGAAATCATGTCCCTTAGGATATTATTTTCAGCATGTTACTTATGATAAAGTCTTGTGTTTAAAAAAAAACTTTGCATCATCACATACACTACTACGAACGCCTAGAAAAATCATGTATTAGGTTCAGAAATCTGACAAAGAATCGGATTTCTGTGAAACTACTACGTTCTGCTTTAAGTCAAAAATGTGTTAACAAATGGATATCTTCTGACGCTGAAATGCATCTGCATTTAGAATATCATGTGTAGGTTTCGCATCATTTTGTACCTCGTTTGCATTCAGATACCATGCCTTTTAGGATTGCATTCATATTTTTCTAACACCCACCCCCTTAGCCTGGTTAAACATTAAAACAGACTCACCCTACTTAACAACTATTTTTCTAAACTGGAAACTAAAACAGCATAACTGGAGCAGTTTTGGGTACGCCTAGGCAAGCCTTAGGTTTTTAAACTTGTTAAAACTGGAAACCTATTCCTTTATGTGTATTGTTTGTCTAACAACATGTTAAAATCAGTATTTAGAAACTTGTACAATTCCTTCTCTAAAATCAGTAATAAACTGCCTCGCTACTGTATTCTCGCCTAGATATCATGCATTAGGATCGTGCTGATATGTGCATAACTTGTGGAGGAATATATGAGCCTCATATTTGCTTCTATGTGTTTTTCATATTTGTAGTCCTAACTGTCTTTGCTTGTCGTTTAGAATTTTGTCTTTTAAACCTAGGGGTTCAGCCTAGTACTTCCCTTTTAGGATAGTAGTCCTAGCCTTCTCCGGGACTAATAGGATGGGATGGGTAATAGCACGCAATAGAGTTCGTGACCAACGCACGTTTTAAAATACCCTCACGGGGTGGGAAAGGGTAGAATATGGATATGATGACCGGTGCACTAATACCACGTGTAGCCCCTCTTTGAGGAGTGACATACCGAGTATTGCATTGATGTGATCCATATTGCTTCAAACCTAGGACATCTCTTATATCAAATGTTTTATTTAATTCTTTTCAAAATTTAGTAACCTCAATGCTTATTTGAAATCCCCTCTTATTTGAGCCATTACTTGCTACTTGTTTATGGTACAAACTCACGAAAACTATTTGGCTGGGAACCACAGTTGTGGATCCTGAGGGGTGCCTAATACCTTCCCCTTGGGATAACTTCAAGCCCTTATTAATGCAAACTAGTCTCATGAGTTAATCGCTCTAGGTGCCCTAACGCACCTTAAAAATCGTTAGGTGGCGACTCTTATTTTAACCTTCTTCCTTTAAAACGAGTTGTCAGAATGTCATAAACCCAATTTCCGCTTAAGGGAAAAAGGGGGCACGACAGCATGGCGACTCTGTTGGGGATATACCTAGGCTTTTACCATTACAAATTGTTCCGTGAATTTGTACCTTTAATTTGTTTAATACTCGCATCTCTCCTCTCCTTTGTTACATGCCATTAATTTTTTACTTTCTTCAGGTATTTATTTCGCATGAACAAAACTGACATGTCTCTTTGTTTTCTTTTTGTACTTACTTTCAATCATAACTGTTGTATTTACCGCTTTCCTCAACGTGAAAATACATGACTATCTGTTTAAATTCTTATTTATTTGCATATCACGCTCAACATTCATACTCCACTCGTGCCAAACAAAATACTATAGCAACGCTTACAATGAGTGGTTGCGCTCTTCCTATATTATTACCCCTTAAATTCGGAAAGGCGTATTTGCGGTAAAAATAGTCGATCAGCGGTGCAATCGATAGTTCCGTGTCTTCCCCCTTGAGTTGTCCGCTCAAGGGTACTAGTCTAAAACCCCATAGAAACCTTATTCTGTTATACTATTGCATGCATCATGGTCAAACTTAGCCAGGTTAACGTGTTGTCCGCACAATAGCCTTTAAGATAGCCTTGTCCAAAGTCCACTAGGTTTCCCTAAAACCCAAACAGACACCCTCACGCTTTGTGCATTTATTTGGAGAACTAAATTCTTCCTGCTAATTATTGGTGTTAAATAGTCGAGTCTGGTGGGGGTAAGGGCCTAACCTTATTTCGCTTTGCAGAAAAAATGAGGCATGAAGTCCCCAGATTCGGCATGGTCGCCAATATTCACCCTAGGCTGCTGAATTGGTGGGAAGACCTCCAATCTAGTGAAAAAACTCTCGCCAGAAAACACCTGGGAAATCTACCATCTCTTCTATATATCTAGCCAAACAAAATGACGATAGAGGTTGCTACTCTATTATAGGTTCGTGTTCCGCTTTGGGAACCTTGAAATAACACCTTTATTATAGGAGATAAGAGGATTGGCCGGTCTAGCTTGGGAATCTTCGGGGTTGCTGATGTCTGAAAACCGCATGGGCAGGGGTTTCCTCAAAATGAAAGGTCTGAAGAAGAATCCATAATTGGTGTGTCTGAAGGATTCATACATCCCTTTCGACTATTTATATGAAAGGTACGGTCACATCAAATCATACTGCACCTACCAAGACGAGTTTGCCATCACCTCTCTGGGATATATCCATCGCTGAGTGTTCGTCTCCATGGTGTGTTTTTTGGGTTTGATTGTGTTCCCAATGAAGAAGAAAAGAATCCATACCAGGTTGGCCATGGTAACTAAGACGCTAATGGAAGGGATAGACGGGCAGGACTTTAGCATTGTGCCCATGATCATCGCAGATATGTATCGGGCCCTATAAATGTGTCAACGAGGAGCAAGGCATTTCGAAGGTTGCAACTTATTACTCCAACTCTAGCTCATAGAACATGTGCAAAAAGGTGAATACCGAAAAGACATCCATCGAAGGATTTGGGATGACCATATCGTTTTCCATCACCCGAAGCGAATGAACTATATTCCTGACATGTTCGCTCAGCCGGAGAATGCCGAAGGATGGGTTGAGTTATTTAGTAACTTAACCGAGGATCAGGTTCAATGAATGTTTGAGTGGTTTCCGACAGACGAGTTCATCATTCGGTCCCGAGATGCTTCATTTCTGATACTGATTGGTCTGAGGGGGACATCCCCTTACGTCCCTCTGCGAGTTATGAGACAAGCGGGTAGGAAGCAGGTCATACCTAGGGTCGAGAAAATGATCCATCTTCGAACAGACTTTTAGAATGATGACAGCCCTCACAAGTGTCAATCTCAGCACCTATGGCACTGCAAGATTAGGCTTGAGAAAGACACCATCGAGCCAGACAGGTATCACGCTGGTTGCACTCCTTTCTATCTGGGTTGGTTAGAAGAAGATATGGAGGTCCAAGTCGAGCCAGGGTTCACTCAAGGTCACCGGGTTATAGATGAGAAGGCTGAAGCACGAGTTAAGTTAAACCAGTTGCGCAAGAGGATTCGCGAATGCAAGGATTATCATCACAAGATATACGAGTCCAACAAAAAGCTGATCGAGGAATGGAAGGATATGGTCGTCAGCACCAATAAGAGGCCGGCATGCTTGGAACGAGGTATAGTTGAGCTGGAAGAGAAGTTCATCAAAGAGGATTGAGACTTGCTAAAAGGTTGAGGGAGCTGAAGGGGGATACCTAGCTAGGACCTACCTACTATTGGGTCTTCGCGAGTTGGGAAAGCTGATCGAGGGAAGCAGGAATGCCGAATCTGGGGAAGGTCCTTCTGGGACCGAGTAGATAGGGGTGTCTTATTTTGTATTCTTCATTGATGTAATAAGGCCTATGGCCATTAGTGCCTTTTATTTTTGCATATTTAGAGTTGTTTTAAAGATTTGTCTATTTTTTATCAATAAAATGAGGCATTTAGCATTTTAAGTTCTCCAAATCAATTTGTCGCTAGGCCTACCTCGGGCGCAAAGAGGTCCCCAACTTAGGAAACGCTTTACATTTCCGCATTACGTGTTTAATTACTGCAATATTTTTTTTCATAATCTTCACTGACTCGGTTACCTTTTGTTTTGTCTCTCTTTTAGTTATTATCCCCTTCCCCAAAGGTTAGTTCGTGCATTCTGGCATCATCCACCTACCGCACAAGATCCAAAGGGCCTCCACCCACTCCTCCTCTCAGTCCTCTCAAAGGTAGAAACAAGGGCAAAAGTAAGATGGCAGAATCCAGCGGTATCAGGAAGGAAAATACGGTTGAACAGGTGGAGGCCATTGACGGCCGGGGTATTCAAGTCTTGCATGAGAATATGTCACCATTAGAACAGAAATTGCTGAAATTTCAAGAGAAACTCGACCAGGTCCGGAATTTGGCCAATCTGTCATTTTCCCTTAACGTCCCAGATGTCAACCCCACTCCTCCACAAAATATCCCAAAGAAACAGAACCATCCCACACCTCACCATCATGCCACTTCCCCAAAGAACCAAACTCTCCCTGCATCGTGCAACACTTGCCACAAAAACACTCCACCATCCATCCACGAACCTCAAAACCCCACGAAGGACCATTTCCATGCCTACAACAATCCCATCTACGTGGAAACTGTGACCCACTCCATTCCGCCTATCTCACACACATCCGAGTATGATAAGAAGGACCTTCTTATCAAGAATCTGGCTGAGGAACTTAGAAAGCTGAATAGCCGAGTTCAGGGTGTTGAAGGAGTCAAGGGAATTGAAGGTTTGAACTATGAAGACCTTTGTATACAACCAGATGTTGAACTACCCGAGGGGTACAAACCTCCAAAGTTTGAAATGTTTGACGGCACTAGTGATTTGAGGGTCCATCTGAGGACCTACTGTGATAAGTTGGTTGGCGTAGGAAAAGACGAAAGGATCAGCCAAGACCCTAATAAATGGTCAAATTGGGTGAGCATGGCAACAGACTTCATGGACAGGTTTAGATTCAATACAGAGAATGCATCAGATGTGTTCTACATCCAAAACTTGAAGAAGACACCCATAGAAACCTTTCGCGAGTATGCTACTCATTGGAGGTCAGAAGCTGCTAAAGTCGGACCTGCTTTAGAGGAAGAACAGATGAACAAGTTCTTTGTACGAGCTCAGGACCCGCAATATTATGAACGGTTGATGATGGTTGAAGGCCACAAATTCTCTGACATTATCAAATTGGGAGAGCGGATTGAAGAAGGTATCAAGATCGGTATGGTTACAAATTTTGAAGCTTTGCAAGCGACTAACAAGGCTTTACAGTCCGATGGTGTGTCTAAGAGAAAAGATGTGGGAGCTGTAATGGTTGCACAACAAACAAAATCCCCACCCAAATACAATGTCTACCCAACACCTCCTTTCACATATCAGCCAACCCCGAACTACCAATCACCCTCACCTCCTTACTAAGCTCCACCACCCACATATCAACCTATCCCACCTAGATATTCACAACCCGCTCCCGTCTACAACACCTATAATTCCCCCCACCTCACTATCAATCACCCCCTACCCGTCAAAACTTCCCTAGGCCTCGCCCTAACTTTGATCGCCGCCCTCCAAAGAAATATACCGCCATAGCCGAGCCCATCGACCAATTATATGAAAAACTCAAAGTTGCTGGTTATGTTACACCTATCCCTGCTGCCACCCTTGAGAACCCATCTTAGTGGATTAACCCAAACAAATCATGTGCATACCATTATGGCATGAAAGGACACACCATCGAAGAGTGCCACTCTCTGAAAGATAAGATACAAACATCATTGATAACAAGATTCTTGTGGCAAAAGAACCCGCTCCGAATGTCCGCAACAACCCTTTACCAGAACATAAGGGCGGAGGTATCCATATGATTGAGATAGATGATGATTGGGATCTCGAGGGGTCAATTGTGTTGATTGCAGAAGGCGATGACCCAAGGAAACTTGCAGTCACTCTCAACCCGATCATAGTCCATATTCATCCATATGAGAATGCCGAGGTGAATATGTCTATCCCACTTGAGTTTGAAGTGGCATCGCCTACAAAGGCGAAGGCGCCAGCGCCAATTGAAGTTGAGTTTTTATCTCCAGCAAACGCACCAGAACCACTCGAGGTTGCAGTCCTGCCACCCCTAACATACACTCCCGTTGAAGTAAGGATGTCCACGCCGATTCCGGTGGCAATGTCAACCACACCACCTTTCTATTCAAATGCTATCCCGTGGGATTATACAGCCGAGGCAAAAAGGAAAGGAAAAAAATAGGTCTGAGGAAGCCATCGCAACATAGGGTATGACGAGAACTGGTAGAGTCTATACCCCTGAACATCTAGCCGAGTCAAGCAAGCAAGCTGCCAACCGCCCTCCCCTCATTGAAACAGGTTCAGATGATATTTGGAGGAAAATACAGGCTAAGGAGTATTCGATCATCGACCAACTGAACAAGACACCAGCGCAGATATCTGTTCTCTCTTTGCTGCAGAATTCTGAGACGCACATAAATGCTTTGTTAAAAGTGTTGAGTGAAGCATACTTGCCGAACAACATCACTAGTGGAGAAATGGCCAATATGGTGGGCCAGGTACTGGAAAGTCAAAAAATTACTTTTCATGAAGACGAGTTACCACTTGAGGGGTTGGGGCACAACAAAGCATTGCACATCACCGTACAATGTGAAGATCATTTCATCACAAGGATCTTGATCGATGGAGGTTCTAGTCTTAACATTTTTCCGTTGATAACACTCAAGAAATTGGGTAAAGTACTAAATGAGATAAGAGAGGGAGCAATCAACGTGAAAGCCTCTGACGGGTCTCAAAGATATACCATGGGGGAAATCAGTCTATGCCTGCAGATGGGACCCACCTGGTTCGAGGTGGACTTCCAGGTAATAGACGTGCCGGCATCTTACAACTTGTTGTTAGGACGACCCTGGATCCATGATGTTGGGGCCGTTGCATAATCAAAACATCAAGCGGTGAAATTCGAGTGGAACCACCAAGAGGTGATCATCCACGGAGATGGTAGCAACCCTATCTACAGTCGCCAGACTATCCCTATGATTGACGGAAAGAGAAAACTGGGTAGAGGAACTTATCACCATATTGAACGAGTCAATGCCATCGACAAGGACAAATGGTGGGATAGCAAGATCGAGAGCGTCCTTAACTGGGGAGGATACGAGCCAGGCAAAGGGCTCGGTAAGAACCTCCAAGGGATCACGAAGCCCATAAAACTCAAGAAACATGGTACTACTTTTGGTCTGGGTACGAGTATACATGGGAAGAATTCAGAAACTGGTCGCCGCCCTGGCACAAGCATCACTACCTCCTGGAACAGCCGATACCTCATATGGAGCAGACCTTCAAGCAAGCCAACATCATCTATGGATCAGATGGAGAGGAAGCACTTGCAGTGATGAGGAATTTGTTTTTGGAAGACAGTGATATGGATTGTTGTGTTGTTCTCGAGGAGGAGGGGGAGGAAGGCCCTTCCATACAGGCAGTAAGCAAGGGAACATATCTCAAGAACTGGTCTATCAGGACCACCAAAGCCCACTGAGCCTCGGGGTAGCAAGGCTAAAAACAAGCATTATTTACTGTTTTGTTTACTAAACAATTTTTTTTTGCATTTTTCAATTCCCGCAATAAGATCTTCAATGTTAAAAACAAGTCATTCAATTTATCAAGGCATTTTCAATTTGTTTTAAATCCGATATTTATTGTTACCTTTTTCTCTCATTACTTTATCTATACAGCATTACTATTACTTTATTGATGACTATGACGTGCAATGAGACAACGCAACAAATGGACATTGATTCAGACGAAGACGATATACCCGACGAAGTTGTTAAAGAGGTCGAAGACTTTGAAAATAGACTTAAGTCCAACTTGGATAAGACTGAGGTTGTCAACCTGGGAGATTCAGAAAACGTCAAGGAAACACGCATCAGTATCCATTTGTCACCGTAAGAGAAGAAAGGGTACACAGAGTTTCTAAAGGATTATGAGTAGATATTTGCTTGGTCATATGACGAGATGACTAGTTTAAGTACGTTCGTTGTGGCCCACAAACTGCCGAACAATCCGACATGTCCACCGGTAAAGCAAAAGATCAAAAAGTTCAAACCTCACATGAGTTTGAAAATCAAAGAAGAAGTTTCCAAGCAGATCAACGCCAAAGTTCTTCGGGTATTTGAGTACCTGACATGGTTAGCCAACATCGTACCTGTGCCAAAGAAAGACGGGAAGGTCAGAGTCTGTGTCGACTACCGGGCTCTCAACCGGGCCAGTCCGAAAGATGACTTCCCCTTTCCAAACATACACATTCTAATTGACAACTGCGCCAAACATGAGCTACAGTCCTTCGTAGATTGCTTCGCTGGTTATCATCAAATTTGGATGGATGAGGAAGATGCTGAAAAAACGACGTTCATCACACCCTGGGGAGCGTACTGTTACAAGATGATGTCGTTCGGTTTAAAGAATGCAGGGTCCACCTACATGAGGCCTTTGACTACCATATTCCATGACATGATTCACAAAGAGATCGAGGTATATGTGGACGACATCATTATCAAATCAAAGAAAATTGCTGATCACATGGAGGATTTGAGGAAGTTTTTCAACAGGTTGAGAAAATATAATCTGAAGTTGAACCCCGCGAAGTGTGCATTCGGGGTTCCTGCTGGGAAGTTACTGGGATTCATTGTAAGCCGCCGGGGAATAGAATTGGATTCGTCAAAGCTCAAATCCATTCAAGAACTACCACCACCAAAGAACAAGAAGGATGTTATGAGCTTCTTGGGGAGGCTCAATTACATCAGACGATTCATAGCACAGTCTACAGTCATCTATGAGCCGATCTTCAAAATGCTAAGGAAGAACGTTGCGACTAAGTGGATTGAGGATTGTCAAAAGGCTTTCGACATAATCTAGGAGTATCTATCCACACCGCCAGTCTTGGTACCACCTGAGCCAGGTAGACCCCTGCTACTCTACCTTGCCGTACTGGATGGAGCTTTCGGTTGCGTTCTTGGGCAACATGATGAAACATGAAGGAAGGAACAAGCTATTTATTATCTCAGCAAGAAGTTCACTCTGTATGAAGCCTGGTATTCTTTGCTGGAACGCACTTGCTGCGCTTTGACTTGGGTCGCTCAGAAGTTGAGGCACTACTTCTGTGCCTACACAACATATCTCATATCAAGGTTAGATCCATTGAAGTACATCTCATAAGCTCATGCCCACTGTCAAGCTACCCAAGTGGCAAATCCTGCTGAGTGAGTTCGACATTATTTATGTGACTCAAAAAGTGGTCAAGGGACAGGCACTGGCAAACCATCTTGCTGAGAATCCTGTGGACGGAGAATATGAACCCCTGAAAACGTATTTTCCTGATGAAGAGGTATCCTTCGTAGGAGAAGACATTGCAGGATCCTACGACGGTTGGAGGATGTTCTTTGATGGCGCAGCAAACTTCAAAGGAGTAGGTATCGGAGTAGTCTTAATATCGGAAACAGGTCAGCATTATCTGGTATCTACAAAACTCAGGTTTCCCTGCACCAACAACATGGCTGAATATAAGGCATGTATCTTAGGGCTCAACATGGCCATTGGCATGAACGTCCAGGAGCTGTTAGTGATTGGTGACTCAGAATTATTGGTACATCAAGTACAAGGAGAATGGGCAACCAAAAATTCCTAGATACTACCCTATCTACATCACGTTCAGGAATTGAGAAAGAGGTTCATAAAGATCGAGTTCCGGCATGTCCCCAGAATCCAGAATGAGTTCGCTGATGCTTTGGCTACCTTGTCATCTATGATTCAGCATCCAGACAAAACTTTCATTGATCCCATTCCAGTAAAAATTCACAATCAGTCGGCCTACTGTGACTATGTCGAAGAAGAAGCGGACGGTTCCATGATATCAAGGAATATTTGGTAAAAAGAGAATACCCAGAGCTTGCAAACGCTACTCAGAAGCGCACACTTCGGAGATTGTCTAATAATTTCTTTCACAGCGGAGGAATCTTGTATAGGAGGACTCCTGATTTGGGGTTATTAAGGTGTGTCGACGCAAAGGAAGCATCAAAATTATTGGAGGAAATTCATGATGGGACCTGCGGCCCACATATGAACAGTTTTGTTCTAGCAAAGAAGATACTCCGAGCTGGTTACTTCTGGATGACCACGGAAACGAACTGCATCCAGTACGTCCGTAAATGCCACCGTTGTCAGATACATGGATATATGATAAAGGTACCTCCGAGTGAGCTTAATGCAACAAGTTCACCATGGTCGTTCGCCGCTTGGGGCATGGACGTCATGGGACCAATCGAGCCTGCCGCCTCCAACAGACACAGGTTTATTCTGGTTTCCATTGATTACTCTACTAAATGGGTTGAAGCAGCCTCATACAAAGTAGTTACCAAGAAATTTGTGGCCGACTTTGTCCGCAACCGCATTGTTTGTCGGTTCAGAGTTCCAGAGTCAATCATCACCGACAATGGTTCTAATCTCAACAGTGACTTGATGAAATCCATGTGTGAGACATTCAAGATCAAACACAAGAACTACACAGCCTACAGACCTCGGATTAATGGAGCTGTAGAAGCTGCTAACAAAAACATCAAGAAGATACTAAGGAAGATGATAGAAAGGCACAAGAAATGGCATGAGAAGTTACCGTTCGCCTTACTGGGATATCTCACCACAGTTCGCACATCAACCGAGCAACCCCCTACATGTTTGTTTTTGGTATAGAGGTTGTTATTTCTGCCGAAGTTGAGATTCCATCTCTGAGAATTATACAAGAAGCTGAGCTCAGCGACGCGGAATGGGTAAGGAGCCGTTATGAGCAACTAGCCCTCATATACGGAAAGAGAATGAACGCAGTTTGTCATGGTCAACTATATCAGAACAGAATGACCAGAGCCTTCAACAAGAAAGTCAACTGAGATGATTCACACCAGGGAAGCTGGTGTTAAAGAAAATCTTTCCGCATCAAGATGAAGCCAAAGGAAAATTCTCTCCCAACTGGCAAGGCCCGTACATGGTTCACAGAGTGCTGACAATAGGTGCACTATACTTGCAGAAATGGACGGAGAAGTTTGGCCAAAACCAATCAATTCAGATGCAGTCAAGCGCTACTATGTGTAACTCTTTATGCTTTCATCAACAATGTAAATTGAACTACGCCTGACCTGATTCCCATTTAAGAGGGCATACGTAGGCAGCCCTATGGGTTCGGTCATAATTTAATAAAATTCTCATTTTCCCCCCCAAACTGGAAACTGGGGCAGAATTGTGAGGAGGACCCTCAAAATTCTGAAGCAAGTTCAGCCAATTGCCGCACAAGCAACAGTCAGAAGTATCCACCCATCAAACTGGGATAGAATTTTGAGGAGGACCCTCAAAATTCCGTAGAAAGAGAGGTTGCAATGTCTCGGACCGCGTCCCGGTCATCGCTTCATCTAAAAACTATTTTTAGATTATATGCTTATACAAAATCATGCATATTGTTTTTTTTAAAACATTTTGTTTAGCAAACGCTACCCCAGTGATACAGACAACATCATCACGATCAAGTGAGCAAGTCAAGTAAAGCTAGCGGGTACGCGAATTAACCTTTCCCCTTACAGCACTCACGATTTTTCTTTGGATGCAGGCACAAAGATTGCAAAGGCTCCAAAACATATTATCCTCCAGAAGAACACACATTGCTCAAAGACACACTTCTCAAGCTCGTTGCACACGACGACATTTATTATCATCACAAACGGCACTTCACTTATCTCAATATGCACAACAATCATATCGCCGCAATTTATCACCAGCTAAGAACTCCTATCTTCATTTTTATTTTCTGCACTTACACTGCATAAGGCTACCTTTCTGCCTTCCGAGACTAAACGCAGTCTCCATCTGCATTTGCATTGCATAAGGCTACCTTTCTGCCTTCCCAGACTAAACGTTGTCTCCATCTACATCTGCATTGCATAAGGCTACCATTCTGCCTTCCGAGGTTAAACGCTACCTCCACCTGCATCTGCATTGCATAAGGCTACCATTCTGCCTTCCGAGGTTAAACGCTACCTCCACCTGCATCTGCATTGCATAAGGCTACCATTCTTCCTTCCAAGGTTAAACGCTACCTCCGTCTGCATCTGCATTGCATAAGGCTACCATTCTGCCTTCCGAGGTTAAACGCTACCTCCATTTGCATTTTATCTCCTGCATAAGGCTACCATTCTGCCTTCCGAGACTAAACGCTGTCTCCATTTGTATTTACATTGCATAAGGCTATCATTCTTCCTTCTGAGGCTAAACGCTGCCTCCCTCCTACTTTTCAAAGCAACCACTGTCTCTGTCATTATTTACTTCGCTTCCTTTCGGGCTAAGCTCTGCCCCTTTAATTCGCAAGACTAAGCTCTGTCTTGTTAGCATCATACTATTGCATTTTCATGGGCTGAAATATCACCAACCTATCCAAAGGTGTCATCGTTCGGAGGCACCATCTTCATGGCCCGAGAACACCATGTCATGGCCTAAGGATCTTTTTATCAGCTTGCATATCATTATTCAAAGGCATCATGGTTCAGAGGCACCATCTTCATGGCCCGAGAACATCATTTCATAGCTTGTGAATCCCGCATCAAGCGATTCATGGCCCAGGACATCATGGTATAAGGACGTCATCCTCAACTGTCCAAAGACAGCATTCATAGTCCAATGGGAATTTGCATCATGTTTAAATTACACACAATATATGCTCGTTATTCATTGCAGGAAATCCGGCTAGGAACAGCCAACCAGGCAGGAGCGGACCGCTCCAGTTCTCCTAACTGTCCCGTAAGCCATTCTGTTCACCTTGCCTCGCACCTTGCGTCCGTCTTTATAAAACGTCACCAGTATACTTCACCAGCGACTCCCGAACTACATACAGCATGATTCCTGTAAAATTAGGGATATGTAGGCAGCTCAGAAGCTAGGGTGCGGCCTAAATCATTCATATTATTTCCACTCGGTCAAAATTGGCCATCATATCTTTACCCGACAACTCTTTCATCCCTTTTGGGTAAAGAGGGGCAACTGTTGATACCCGATTTTTCCCCAAATTATTTTCAAACTTGCATATATACCTTCAAACTCACTCTTTATAATAATTGGTATTTCTCCAATAATGTTTTATATTTTTATCGAATTATTTTCCTGTTTACTAAATATTTCGTATTCAATAATTATTCATAAATGGTGTTATAAATAATTTCAAGATATTTTCCTGCTCAATATATTATTCATAATCCTATTTAACTCCATTAAGGTTTAATTATTTCACAAAATTAGCCAATATTGGCGTTATTTAGCTAATTATAGCATTTTTTGCATTTATAGCACGATTGTACATTTTATACCATTTCAAAATCAATAGTTGATCATTTTATATATTTTTTTATTTAGTTAATCACCTTAATTTCATTTATTTAGTCTTAATCTCATTTTACACAATTATTAACTATTTTTGTTAATTAATTATCTTATTTTAAGGGTATTTAATGTTTAGCCCCATTTATTTAAATTATAGCCATTTTTTTAAAAACCCAACTCCACAGCTGACCTTTAACCCATTCTCTACCCAGCCCAAAACCCATCACTACTCGGCCCAACTCCACAGCTGATCTGAGTCGTTGATCAAATTAGATCAACGATCCAGATCAGTGTTACCATAATTAAACCCCCAATTACCCCCCTCCGACCTCTCATTCTCTCTCTATCTCTCTCTGGTTCTCTTTGGTTCTCTATAGAACCTTCCCTTTGCTTCCCTCTTCCGACGAAGTCTGTTCATCTTCTCCGGCTGGTTCCCTCACTAGAAACCATGGCTCCCCATCATCTCCTAGTTATTTGTTCACCTTGCACCGGTCCAGTGACACCCTAAGGCCCTCGGGCGAACCTGGAGCGATTCACTCACCTCTCATGGTCCCTCATGCCACTTTCGGCCATCTCTGGCCGTCTGAGTAAGAGCTACGACCTTTTGCGGCTAACGCCAGCGACATCATTAAGGTTTTTCGTGTTTCTCTAGGTTCCACAAAACCCTAACTCATGATATCTCTCCGATTTCTTCTAGATCTGCCTTTTATCTAAGTATATTACGAAGCTTTTTACATGTTTTTCTCTGAAAAAACCTTTCTACTTTAAACGATCTTTCGTTTTCAAATTAGGGTTTCATAACCCCTTTTTAAAAATGATTTTTGCTTCTGTTTTTAATGTCATCCTATGATTCTTTCTATTATTCAACAATTTATTCGAAGTTTCTTTTCATCTTAACTTACCTTACTGAAAACCCTAGCGTTGTCCTAAATTCCGAGTCCATCTGTGACTAATATGTTTGTTTAAATGCACGAACCCCTTATCTCTCATAAATGATTAAGCTTCTCTGTGATTTTATCCCGTTATTGCTATTAGGTTTTCTGATTAGGTTCTCTGCGTTCTTATCATGTTCAAACGTTACTGCTTTGTCTCTGAACTTGTGTGATTTTGCTATTGTAGTCACTAGGGTTTCCAACTCTCTAATTCCTATGGTTCTTCTGAATGCGTGGTAGCCTCGAATCTGTAGTGCTTTTTCTTGCCTTGCCTAATTGATTGTATTCATGTTCGAATCCATAACTCTACAACTTTACCTTGCTTGCATATCTGATTCTTGAGATAGTTCTTTAATTAAGGTTGGTTTCTCCTTGAATCTATAATTTGTGCATGTAATCCGTATTGATTGGAATGATCCCCTTGTTTATGAGATACTTTCCTTAGCTGAGAATGATTCCTTGTGATTTAAGTCCCCATCCGTGATTCTTTGACCAATTTTCAAAATTGACTTATGCTTTTTACCATATAAGTGCACTCAGTATATATTTTCCTTATTTTAGATACTACGTACTTGACCTTATTACATGCCACATTCTTTACTACCCTATTATGGTATAATTATATAATCAGCCTTCTAGGTAATTCTTTCCTTATTTAGCATAGTTTACATCTATTTGAATCACGACTCTTTGATTGAAGGGAGTCTAGACCTCTGGTTGATTTAATTGATGTTGTTTCTATAACTATGCTACTCTATACTCATTTTGAAACACTATATATACACTCTCCTCATTCATCTTTAGGACACAACACAGACACGAACAATACACTGTTCAAAAAGCTCTCTTTCACAACAAAGAATTTTCACTCTCTCTTCTGTGCTACTTGCTATTTACTTTGAGTGAGTCGGCTGTAAGCCAAGGCTAACTACTGTGCCTCCTATCTCTGTTTGCATTACTGCTTTCTTCATCATACTGGTATGTCCTGATTTAAGCTTCAGTCATCCAAACCAATATGTCTCTATTCATGGTTCAGTTCTTTGTATTTCTGATATGTTTCTACTTGTGTTTCTGCTATTTTTCATGCAACTAGGGTTCTGAATCTCTTTTACATGCCTACTGTCACTTTACCTTGCATGCTCAATGTGTCTCTTTGTACTCAGCCTCAGCTCTTTATATGTATCTCCATGCTTATGACTAATATGTTAACTCGGTCATGATGTTAGTTGTTATGTTGATATGTTGCTCTAATTTGACACTTAGTCATATCCCTGAACCCTTAGAAACCCCATTCTTTGATTATGTGTAAAGTTGTCTGCTTCACAGGCTGTGTACTTGTCCCTCAAACCTCCCACCCCTGTTTGTGATTGGTGGACCACCCTGGGTCCCTTATGTGATGCTGATTTCTTTTATTTCGTTTTACAAACTGTTTTTCAACAATTGAATCCTTATTCTGAAAAGCTGATTTCTATTAAAAGTCCCTCTTCTTTTCAAACTATTTTTTTTCAACCAAGTTTTACTTAAACTTCCTATGTTATGAGAACATATCACTCTACTCCTAGTTTCTTAAGTTCATCCCCCTTCGTGTGAGCACTGCTTTGGGGACCATTTGAGTACCCACTGAACTCTGACACACAAGGCTGGCATTCCTACACTGCACTTACTCATTCTTGGCTAGGGTACCTGGGTGTGAGCACTGCCTGGGATCCTCTGAGGTCCTTAAGAACTCTGACACACCCGGGTTTTGAAAGGCCGTGGCATATGGCATTAAGGACTTGGAGACTTGGGCCTATTGGTAGGCTCCCTATAGTGTAACTTCTTAATTTCTTGTTTGCATATGTAATTCGTGCAATACTGGTCTGTAATAACTAATTGTAAAAATGATTCTGGGGCTGGATAGTGAAATGGGTGGGGAATGCTATAGTGTAAGTATGGGTAAAAACCATGCATGTAGGTTTACTTTTCCTATATGCGCAATAGTCACAATGCTTAGGATAACATGTCACTCATGCATTAGATACTGTGATAATTAGTTTTATTTCTTCAGCATCTCATCATACTTATATCCACTTAGAAATCATGTCCATAGGACAAATAACAACAAAAATGGCTGTTACAATATTACTGCTTCAGCATTCTCATAATTGCATCACCTAGAAATCCTGCTTTGCTAGGCTGAATAATAATACTAACCACTATCAATCTTGCATTTATAAATCATGTCCCTTAGGATATTATTTTCAGCATGTTACTTATGATAAAGTCATGTGTTTAAAAAAAAACTTTGCATCATTGCATCCACTACTACGAATGCCTAGAAAAATCATGTATTAGGTTCAGCAATCTGGCAAAGAATCGGATTTCTGTGAAACTACTACGTTCTTCTTTAAGTCAAAAATGTGTTAACAAATGGATATTTTCTGACGCTGAAACGCATCTGCATTTAGAACATCATGTGTAGGTTTCGCATCATTTTGTACCTCGTTTGCATTCAGATACCATGCCTTTTAGGATTGCATTCATATTTTTCTAACACCCACCCCCTTAGCCTGGTTAAAGATTTAAACAGACTCACCCCGCTTAACAACTATTTTTCTAAACTGGAAACTGAAACAGCATAACTGGAGCAGTTTTGGGTACGCCTAGGCAAGCCTTAGGTTTTTAAACTTGTTAAAATTGGAAACCTATTCCTTTATGTGTACTGTTTGGCTAACAACAGGTTAAAATCAGTATTTAGAAACTGGTACAATTCCTTATCTAAAATCAGTAATAAACTGCCTCACTACTGTATTCTCGCCTAGATATCATGCATTAGGATCTGAAGTTAAAAGACCTTATTTGTGTTTGAGTCGTGCTGATATGTGCATAACTTGTGGAGGAATATCTGAGCCTCATATTTGCTTCTATGTGTTTTTCATATTTGTAGTCCTAACTGTCTTTGTTTGTCGTTTAGAATTTTGTCCTTTAAACATAGGGGTTCATCCTAGTACTTCCCTTTTAGGATAGTAGTCCTAGCCTCCTTCGGGACTGATAGGATGAGACGGATAATAGCATGCAATAGAGTTCGTGACCAACGCACATTTTAAAATACCCTCACGGGGTGGGAAAGGGTAGAATATGGATATGATGATCGGTGCGCTAATACCACGTGTAGCCCCTCTTTGAGGAGTGACATACCGGGTATTGCATTGATGTGATCCATATTGCTTTGAACCTAGGACATCTCTTATATCAAATGTTTTATTTAATTCTTTTGAAAATTTTGTAACCTCAATGCTTATTTGAAATCCCCTCTTATTTGAGCCATTACTTGCTATTTGCTTATGGTACAAACTCATGAAAATTATTTGGGTGGGAACCACAGTTTTGGATCCTGAAGGGTGCCTAATACCTTCCCTTTGGGATAACTTCAAGCCCTTATTAATGCAAACTAGTCTCATGAGTTAATCACTCTAGGTGCCCTAACGCACCTTAAAAATCATTAGGTGGCGACTCTTCTTTTAACCCTCTTCCTTTAAAAGGAGTTGTCAGAATGTCATAAACCCAATCTCCGCTTAAGGGAAAAAGGGGGCGCGACAGACATCAAAATCAAATTTCGAGATCATTTGGCATAAGAAACGAGGCAGAACAGTATTAAAACGAGGGTTTTGTTCATTTAACATGTTTTGAGTTGGGGAGCTCGAAATTGGACAATTGTTTAGGAGATTTTCATCATATGAATTGGGGTAAGTGTTCTATACTCGGTTCTGGTTATATTCCATGAGTCTATCTTCAATTTCAGCTTGTGGTTGATGAATTTTAGAGAGGAAATTGGGGGTTTTGGCCTAAAGTTTCATAATATGAATTTTTGAGTTTTGAACATCGATTTGGAGTCGGAATTGAGTGAAACTAGTATGGTTGGACTCGTAATTGAATGGTTAATTGGGTTTTGGTCCGAATTTTGGGTTTGGACCAAGTGATCCCGAGTGTTGACTTTTGTTGACTTTTTAGAAATTGAATAAAAATCACAGCTTTATTAATTAAAATTGTTTTCTCTTGCATTTTGTGATGTATTCAAGTCGTCAATGGCTACATTGAGTTTAGTGGAGGCGAACTTGTAGAGGAAAATGCTAAGTTGAGTGTTGATTTAGACGAATCGAGGTAAGTATTTTTCCTAACTTTGTTGAGGGAATGTTTTCTCTTATTTGTCATTGTTTTCTACCTGCGGGGGTGATACATATATGAGGTGATAAGAGTATATGTATGTGCCAGGGTTAATCATGCTTGGGGTGGATTATGTTACATTTATGTTTTTAGAATTTCGTGACCTCTTGCTTCATACCTCACTTGACTTCTAGATATTAAGAACCTAGCAATAAATGTTAGAATCGAGACTTACCCTATTATAACTTGATCAAATTTGACGGAACTCTGAGAACACATTGATGTGTATAATTCGGTCATCTTTATGCATAATCATTAATACATTGTTACGGCCGATATTTTAAGATGCTTGATTTCATACTTGTACTGTTGATAAATTGCGGGATTTGTGGAAGTGCTTGAATTATGTGTTCCTTGAGGGTTCATTGAATCATTGTTGGCTTGGAAATCAGTGATTGAGAATTTGTTTGGAATATTCGTTTGGACACTCTCCTCGATGTTACTTATACTTCCTGCCTTGCTATTTTATCGATATTCATATGCTTGGTAAGGAAGAGAGTAAAGCACGAAGGGTGATGACGTGCCATTTTATATTCATTATCATGTGAGGAAGAGTGTAAAGCATGAAGGGTGATGTTGTTCCATTTTATACATTATCATGTGAGGAAGAGTGTAAAGCACGAAGGTTAATGTCGTGCCATTTTATATTCATTATCATGTGAGGAAGAGTATAAAGCACGAAGGGTGATGTCGTGCCATTTTATATTCATTATCATGTGAGGAAGAGTGTAAATCACGAAGGGTGATGCCGTGCCATTTTATATTCATTATCATGTGAGGAAGAGTGTAAATCACGAAGGGTGATGTCGTTCCATTTCATATACATTATCATGTGAGGGAAGAGTGTAAATCACGAAGGGTGATACCGTTCCATATCATGTGAGAGTAAAAGCACGAAGGGTGATGTCGTGCCATTTCATTTATATTGTTAATCTTTTAATATTGTGAGGTCATGGCACAAAGGGCGTTTCCGTGCAGGTGAGGATGAGGGACATGCATTATGATGTGATATATGTTTTCCGTGTATACATTTCCGCCTTTACCTTGAGCTGTTATTGTCGAAATTATATATTTTCTGTGATATGTTGTTATTGTCCCGTACTTGACCTCTATCTCAATTGTTATTGTGTTGTCCATATCTTTTAATTTCTTAGCATGCATATGCCATGCCTATTTTCTGCTTTTAAAATTATACTCATGTCATGCATATCCCGTCACACTCTAGTTTAAGCATTCCGTCATGATAGTCATTCACGCCCTTACTTGTTAACTTGTAAAGATCATGTGTTTCCTTCTTATTTGTCATATTTATACTTAGGCCTCCAATATGCTAGTTAATTGACGTTGATATCCCTTACTTTCCAATTGTTGTTATTACTCACGTGCTTTCTGTTTAGTTCTTTATTGTTGCCCACATGTATATCCTTGTCCATTGTTGTTACTCGCGTATTTCCTACTTTGTAATTCTTGTTATCGTGTTTCTGTCATATGGTTGGTTCTATTATACGTACATTTGGAAGGATGAGTTGAACGCACGAAGGGTGTTTCCATGCTAATTGATTTGTTACATAAATTTATTTATATATAGTGAGGATGAGATAGAAGCACGAGGGGTGTTACCGTGTCATGTGACTTGATATCTTGGATACACTTCTTATACCAGGAAAGATTGTAAATCTGCTACTATAATTCCTGCTAGTAATTGTTGACTGTCTCACAGAGCTGTATACGGTACTTTTGTCTACTATGTTTTGAATTGCCTATATTGTTACGCTAATGTACAGGTTATAACAAATATCATCTTTCAACTAAAAGCCTCGTCACTACTTCGACGAGGTTGGACAAAATACTTACCAGTACATGGGGTCGGTTGTACTGATACTACACTTCTTCACATTGCGTGCACATTTTGGAGCGGAGCTGCTGGTGACGTCGGATGCTGATTCGGAAGATGTTCGTGCGTTTGGATATAGCTTCCACTTGTCCATGGTAGATTAAGTTATTACTAATATTTTATGTAACCTTCAAGCATAACGTGTATTTATTTGTATCAGTTTTGAAATTCCAAATCTTAGAAGCTCGTGATTCGTACTACTAGGTCTTGGGTCAATTTGTAAATGTTCAGCTAATTATTTACGATTTTCCTATAATCTCTTTTGAATTATATTTTCTGTTAGTTGGCTTACCTAGCGGGTCGCCTTAGGTGCCATCACGACTAGTGGTTTTGGGTCGTGACAGCTTTATTTAAATAAAACTAAATTTTAATTTTTATAATACTTTTGTCGGAATATTATGTGATATATACTACTAAGAATTAGGGAGAAATTAAAAAATAGTCAGATTTACAAGTGGTAATTCAAAAATAGCTACAGTTTCAAAAGTAATCGAAATTTAGACATGTAAAGATAAATCTGAACGAAAACACTATTCAAAATCCGAAAAATATTGTAGCATAATATGTTGGAGTTCCAGTATAATATATTGATCCAACATAATATGTTGGAAGTTCATACACATGTGCTCCAATCTCCAGTATATTATGCTGAAACTTTACGCGTGTTGGAGTTCCGGCATTGTATACGGTTAAAATCGGGACCTCCCGATTTTATTATTTGACTGAGACCGGGAGGTTGTATCGAGGGACGACTTCATAACGGAATAGATTAAATCACGAGGATATGATGTCGAGTTCAGAATCAAGATACCGGTCAAGATCGAAACTAGTAGCAATCGGAGCCAAATGAGACGGGCATCGAAAAAGTTCGAAGATAGCTTGATAACGGAAAGGCGATACATCAATGACAGGACAAAGATCATGGCAGAAATTTTGGAACAGATACACGGCAAACTCGTTGATCATGGGATTTCCTTATGTAATTAGAGTTATACCATAAGTGGAATTCCTCTACTATATAAAAGGGGAGTTTCAATCATCTGTAACACACATCATTCACAGACATCAAAGAAATATAATTCTCTCTTCTCGCTTACATTCTTGTTCATCAGCTTATTATATTATTGTTGCAGCAGACAGTTCGAGGGTATCCAAACTCGAGGGCGGAGTTCTATTCTAATATTGGTTTGCTTTACTTTATAGTTCAATTATGTTACTTATCTTCGTATTTATCAATTAGTATTGAGTGAAATCACGTATCCTTAAAACCACATTATAAGTTTAATTGTTATCCAATTTTTAAGGGTAAACAGTTTGGCACCCACCGTGGGGCTAAGGATAATAGTGATTGCTTAATACTGATTCTGATAACACACATTATTTTACGCTTGTTCTTGCAAGCGTTTTTGTTTTCAGGATAAAACATGTCAAACTCACAAACAGCACCCACACATGGTGACAACGACCTCGGATTTCAAGGGGAAAACGACAATATAGCTGCCCTAGGGATCGAGGTGCCTCGGGCTGACCTCGAGGGAGTACCAATTGCAAATACCGTTGATGCCATCACCCTAAATGAAAATTTGGGCGATGATCCCGAAGGTAGCGTACGCAGGGAAGGTCTATTATGTGGTCGAGGTACGCAGGGCGGAGGAGATGGTGGAGTCAACCTTCAATTGATATTCGATATGTTACATGCTCAACAAGCCGCTATAGCACAACTACAAAATCAACATTGTGCACCTAGTGGGGTCGAATTCGAGCCTCCACCAGAAGTTGTTCATAGGGCTAAACCCGTACCGGAGAGATCGAACGCCAATGTATCGGGGACAGACCCCGCCATTATGAAAATGCTCGAGGAACTAACTACGCGAATTGAATCGGGAGAAAAGAAAATCGAGGCAAACGACAAAAAGGTGGAAACATACAACTCCTGGGTTGACAAAATACCGAGGGCGCCACCGATTTTGAAAGGTATGGACTCGAAGAAGTTCGTGTAGAAGCCATTCCCCCCAAGTGCAGCTCCGAAACCCATTCCGAAGAAATTACGCATGCCGAAAATCCCAAAGTACAATGGAACCACCGATCCTAATAAGCATGTCACCTCCTATACATGCGCAATAAAGGGGAATGACTTAGAAGACGATAAGATCGAATATGTTCTACTGAAGAAATTTGGAGAAACTCTGTCGAAAGGGGCAATGATATGGTATCAAAATATGCCACCTAATTCCATTGATTCATTGGCCATGCTCGCAGATTCATTTGTGAAGGAACACGCCGGGGCAATAAAGGTTGCTACTAGGAAGTCATACCTCCTTAAAGTAAGACAGAAGGACAACGAAATGTTAAGGGAATTTGTACCTCTGTTCCAGATGGAACGCATGGACCTACCCCCAGTCACGAATGATTGGGTTGTTCAAGCTTTCACCCAAGGGTTGAATGAACGGAGTTGGGTAGCATCACGATAGCTAAAGCATAATATAATTGAATATCCAGCAGTGACCTGGGTTGATGTGCATAATCGGTACCAGTCAAAGATTAGGGTCGAGGATGATTAATTGGGGACCTTTTCCGGTTCCGCCTATCCAAACAAGCCCGTTGGTAGAGTTCAAAGGGAGATCGACAGAGAACCCCGATCAAATAGAGATCGATATTAACCATACAACGCAAATCATAAAAACAACAGCCCAGGACATAAAACCATTCGAAATGACCGAAGGAATTATCGAGGACAAAGTTCTCGAGGGCTTATGAGAAAAAGTGGCTTCGATAAACATGTTGATCCCACAGAAGCACCATGATTATCAGAATACAACTTCAGCATTGACGCATCAGGTATTGTGTCAGCCATTGGGAGAATCAAAGATACTAGATGGCCCAGACCCCTGCAGACCGGTCCATCTCAAAGAAACCCCAACCAGATATGATACAACGGTACCCATGGTCATAAAACCGAAGACTGCAGGCAACTAAGGGAGGAGGTGGCCCGTTTATCCAACGAGGGTCACCTTCGAGAATTTTTGAGCGACCGAGCTAAAAACCATTTCATAGACAGGGATGGAAACCGCAAAAATGAGCAGGAAGAACCACATCACGTGATTCACATGATCGTTGGTGGGGTAGATATTCCACAAGGGTCCGTGTTCAAACACACTAAAGTATCAATCACCAGGGAAAAATGAACTTGGGACTATGTGCCAGAAGGAACTTTATCATTCAATGATGAGGAGGCATAAGGGAGCTCACAACCCAACAATGATGCTTTGGTAATCTCTATCCTTATGAATAAAATTCAGGTTAAACGTGTTTTAATTGATCTAGGGAGCTTGGACAATATTATTCGATCGAGGGTCGTGGAGCAGCTCAGCCTACAAGACCATATCGTACCCGCAGCTTGGGTTCTCAATGGTTTCAACATGGTAAGTGAAATAACAAAGGGTGAGATCATTTTACCAGTAAACGTTGATGGGACTATTCAAGAAACCAAGTTATATGTGATCAAGGGAAATATGAGATACAGCACGCTGCTCAGAAGACTCTGGATTCACAATATGAGGGCAGTCCCTTCAACCCTTCACCAAATGTTGAAATTCCCAACGTCGGATGGAGTAAAAATGGTGTATGGGGAACAACATGCTGCCAAAGAAATGTTCGCGGTCGATGAGGTGATACCTATATTGGCGCTTTCATCAACAAAAAGGATCGGATCCTAAAGGAAAACATGAAGCTAAATAGCAACCACAACCACCAGCCTCGAATCATTCGAAGAAGCAGGGAATGAACGAGGACGATGACTACTAGATCCCTCGATCCTTCATAATCCCCAAGGATTCCGACGCTACCAAATCGATAACCGAAGAGCTAGAGCAAGTTATATTGATTGAGTACCTCCCCGAGCGAAAGGTATATCTGGGCACGGGGTTAACCCCCGAGCTTAGGGAAAAACTTATTAAATTTCTTATCGATAACATGGATTGTTTTGCTTGGTCCAACTTAGATATGACAGGTATCCCGCCGGAGATCACTACACATCGATTGAGCTTGGATTCGAAGTTTCTACCGGTAAAACAAAAGAGAAGGCCCCAGTCCGAGATAAAGCATGTATTCATCAAGGAAGAGATAACCAAACTTCTCAAAATAGGATCCATTTGGGAAGTAAAGTATCCTGAATGGTTAGCAAACGTAGTCGTAGCCCCTAAAAAGAGAACAAACTTAGAATGTGCGTAGACTTTAAAGATTTGAACAAAGCATGTCCTAAAGACTATTTTCCTCTGCCGAATATCGATCGCATGATCGATGCCACGGCCGGCCACGAGATCCTTAGTTTTCTCGATGCTTACTCCAGGTACAATCAAATTCAAATGAACCCGGAGGATCAGGAAAATACTTCGTTCATCACTAAGTACGGCACATATTGTTATAATGTAATGTCGTTTGGGCTAAAACATGCTGGTGCCACTTCCCAACTCCTAGTAAACCGGATGTTCGAAGAACAAATAGGTAAATCAGTGGAGGTCTATATTGACGATATGCTAGTTAAGTCCCTGCGTGCAAAGGACCATTTAACGCATTTGTAGGAAACCTTTAATATACTAAGAAAATACAACATGAAGCTCAATCCGGAGAAACGTGCATTCGGGGTCGGTTCGGGTAAGTTCCTCGGCTTTATGGTGTCTAATCGGGGGATCGAGATCAACCCCGATAAAATCAATGCAATCGAAGACATCACAGTCCTAGACAGTGTTAAGGCCATACAAAGATTAATAGGGCGGATAGCCGCCCTAGGCCGGTTCATCTCTAGGTCTTCAGACAGAAGTCACAGATTCTTGTCACTACTAAAAAATAAGAACAATTTTGCTTGGACCCCGGAATGCCAACAAGCATTGGAAGAATTAAAGAGGTACCTCTCAAGCCCACCACTCCTTCATACTCCGAAAGAGGACGAGCAACTCTGCTTATACTTAGCATTATTGGAAGTCAAGGTACACAATTTCCTGTTTACTATGTTAGTCGAACTTTAGGTGAGGCCGAGACCCGGTACCCACACTTAGAAAAATTAGCATTTTCTCTAATAAGCGCCTTAGGAAATTAAAACCATATTTTTCGTGTCACCCAATTTGTATGGTGACCACTTATCCTCTTCGCAATGTTTTGCATAAGCCCGAACTCTCGGGCCGATTGACCAAAGGGGCCGTCGAAATCAGTGGGTATGATATCGAGTATCAACCCTGAATGGCCATCAAGTCTAAAATCTTAGCAGACTTCGTGGCCGACTCCACGCCAGCCCTCGTACCCGGGGTCGAAAAGGAATTGTTATTAAAAATAGGAATATCTCTGAGGGGTGGACCCTTTTCACAGACGACGCTTCAAACGTGAAGAGGTCCGGGCTAGGCATCTTTTTGAAGCCGCCCACTGGCAACACAATTTGACAATCTATCAAAACTTCTAGGTTGACTAACAATGAGGTCGAGTATGAGGCCATGATTGCAGGTCTTGAGCAAGCTAAAGTTTTGGGAGCAGAGATCATCGAGGCCAAATGTGACTCCCTACTTGTGGTAAACCAAGTCAACAGAACCTTCGAGGTTCGATAATATTGAATGCAGAGGTACTTGGACAAACTACAAGTGACACTACATCGGTTTAAAGAATGAACCCTACAACATGTACCCCAGAACAAAACAGTGAGGCTGATACCCTTGCAGATTTGTCATCAGTCGAAGACGACAAAATTAGCCCGGGGACTGTCGTATAACTTTCAAAGTCAGTGATCGAAGAAGGCTAGCCCGAAATAAATTCCACAAGTCTAACCTAAGATTGGAGGAATAAATATATCGAGTACCTAAAAACGGGAAGCTTCCATCGGATCCTAAGAAATCGAGGACTCTACGTACGAAGGCCGCACGATTCACATTGGCCAAATATGGAACACTATATAGAAGGATGTTCGATGGAACATTGGAAATATGTTTGGGTCACGGAGACACCGACTACGTCCTATGGGAAATTCACGAGGGCACTTGCGGGAATCATTCCGGTGCTGAATCATTGGTTCACAAAGTCATCGAGCAGGATACTATTGCGCCAATATGGAAAATGATACTAAGAAATTCGTTCAAAAATACGACAAGTGTCAAAGATATGCGTCGTTGATCCACCAACCCGAAGAGCAACTCCATTCAATCCTATCATCATGGTCGTTCATGAAATGGGGAATGGATATGTAGGCCCTCTACCATTGGCCCCAGGTAAAGCTAAATTCATTTTATTTATGACTGAATATTTCTCTAAGTGGATTGAAGCACAGGCCTTTGAGAAAGTCAGAGAAAAAGAAGTTATGGACTTCATCTGGGACCACATTATATGCCGATTCAGGATGTCTGTCGAGATCGTATGCGACAATGGAAAGCAGTTCATCGGCAGCAAAGTAACAAAGTTTCTCGAAGATCACAAAATAAAAAGGATCTTGTCGACGCCATATTATCCTAGTGGGAATGAACAGGCTGAATCGACAAACAAGATCATCATTCAAAATCTAAAGAAAAGATTGAACAACACTAAGGGAAAATGGAGAGAAATATTTCCTGAGGTCCTTTGGGCATATCGAACAACGTCCAAATCCAGTACGGGGGCAACGCCATTCTCTTTAGTTTACGGCGTTGAAGCTCTGATCCCGGTCGAAGTCGGGGAACCAAGTGTCAGGTTTTGATATTCAACGAAAGATTCGAATCATAGGGCAATGAATACAAGCCTCGAATTGTTGGATGAAAAATGGGAAGCCGCCGTCGTTCGAATGGCCCTGCACAGAAGCAGCAGATAGAAAGGTACTACAATCGAAGAGCCAATCTTCGACATTTTAAAATCAGGGAATTAGTTCTGGGAAAGGTCACCCTCAATACTCGAGATCCTAACGAAGGAAAACTTGACCCGAATTAGGAAGGACCGTATCAGGTCCTCGAAATCGTCGAAAAGGGATCCTACAAACTTGGCTCGATGAACGGCGAATAATTAATTGGAACGTATCACTCCTCAAACGATATTATTACTAAGGTATGACCTTCTCCATTTTCATTTATATTTTGTACTAACCATTTACAGGAGTTCGTTCAAAGACCTCGAAGGATTCTCCAAACACGAAGACCTTAGTTCTGAAAGCACACGTAGCACTCTTTTTCCCTTACACCGGTTTTTATCCCAAATGGGTTTTTTCGGCGAGGTTTTTAACGAGGCAACCATTGTTCGCGGTAACTTAGAGAAACTCAACAGTATCTGAGGCTTCTTTACAATCAACGTTGAATACTGGGGAGCATCACCCTCGGATGATTACAAGGAAAATACTTTGTGTCAACAGGGTCTTCGATAGGTAAATTTTGTAAAGGGACAAACGGTCAAATGAACCGTGTCCATGTAGGTTACTCGAGCCCTAATGGCAAAACATGTACGCATGTATAATTTATTGAAAGAAGTATTTTTCTTACCAGATGTTCCATGCCTTAGAAAAATTTATACTTTACAATTTCATATTTATAATCCATTGTAGAAACTGGGTTAAGGGCTATCGCAACCGAAGTTCAAACAATTTGCCCCATACTCGGGGACTGCCGCCCAAAAATCGATATGATCCAATTATCAAACCTCGAGACCATAAGACCTTAAAAAGGCAATCTTCAATTTTATAGGCCAAGGCCACCCCACTCAGGGACTGACACTTCGAATAAGTTATAAGTATAATCGAGAAATAAGCCCAAGAGGCAGATCCCAAGGCCACGACCAAACTAACACGGTTCGGAGACGTACGAATTTCATAATGAAAACAGGCCTTCAAATACCTTTGTAAATCGGTTAAAAAGGCTACCCTCTTAAAAATGACAAAAGAGTTTAGACGACATCATCCCTCGAAAAACCCTAAGGGGTATCGAACTATTCGAACCTTCGAACAATTTTGTACTGAAAAATTTTGTGCTAAGGCACAACAAAGCAAAGAGGGTCGATAACACCAACCCTCGAAAAACTTAATGAGTATAGACTTATCTCGTGCTAAGACATGAATTTTTTTTATGATTAACTTTTTAAGCCGAAAAAGGGAAAAACCATTATTTTGGAGCCATATCGGCCCAATTCAAGAGCCTAAGGGCCATTTTATTTTTTGAGCTCGAGAATCACCCTCACTCAACTAAAACCTAAGGGTATTCCTACTTCGAGTTCGAGCAAGTACTCACTCGACTACAAAGACTACATTAGTCCGACTTCGATCAAGTTGCCTAAGCTACGAATTTACGAACAAAATTTTCACAAGGCATGAGTGAATCAAAATTTTCATAAGGCATAAACAAATCAGAATTTTCATGAGGCAAAAGTCGAGATAAAGACCAGTAAGGAAATGTTTTATATATGTATATGAAGATATTTACAAAGGACCGATCAGGGTCCTACACAAAAGAAAAAAGGAAAGAAAGAATACTAAGGCTCCTAACTATTCTCGGGGGCAGCTTCTTCACCGAGGTCCTCCCCATTTTCGGACCCACTTTTGTTTCCATCATCATCACTGTCGTCGTCATCATTAGAAGAGGTCAACGCTCTACTATCAGCTTCATGCTCTTTTGCCTTTACTATCTCCCTAGTAAGATCGAAACCTCGAGCGTGGATCTCCTAGAGGGTTTCCCTATGAGATTGGAATTTGGCGAGTTCAGCAATCCAATATGCTCGAGTTTGATCAGTCTCGGCAGCCTCTCGCTCTTGGACTTGAGCAACTTCAGCATCGTCCCGGTAAACGGCCATGATCGCCTCAACCTCAACCTTTTCCTTTTCGGCCTCAGATTTGGCCTTTGCAAGTTTGGAAGCTAACCGACTCGAGCTCATCTATCTTCTATGCCTGAGCTGAGATTTTCCACTTCATGCCTCGAAGATGGCTTTCGACCGATGACAGTTGGTCTCGAGCAACCTCTTTTTCTTCAGCAAAGCGGTACATGCCTTCTTTCCACCCCGAGGACTCCGCCTTCATCTTACTGACCTCCTCGTGGAACTGCTCAATCCTCTCAATCTTCTGATGTAGTAGTCAGATGGAAATGTTATCCATCATTCCCCAATAGAGCCCATGAGCTTTTAAAATTGTCATTACCTACTCGATCAGGTCGGTCTGATCCCTGTGAGCTTTAGCCAACTCGGCTCGGAGGTCCTTGATCTCCTCTTCTTTTTGCCCGCAGAGAAGTTTGAGGGAATTTCTTTCTTCCGAAAGCCCTTAAAGTTCGGCCTCACATCGGCTCAGTTCGGCTCAGGACTTGGTAAACACCTTCTGATGGAGTGCAAAAGCCTATACAGAAAAAATAAAAGAAATTAGACGGGAAGGGAAGAAATAAGCTAAGTATGAAATAGACAAAGGGAGATAAGACTCACTTGATTCAAGCACTGTTGAGCCTCATCAAAGAGACTCGATGCGTCACTCGAGCCGAAAACATCTTCGACCCCGGTAAAATAATCACGGAAGGGGTACTCCCCTCTGTGAACTCCGTCTACCTCGGTGGTCCTCAAAGCTTGGGCATCCCGAATTGCCTCTTCGGAAAAATCATGGAGAGTAGGCGAGTCTCTGATTACTATTGCCCAAAGTGAGTCGCTTGGGGAGTTCTTTTCAATTTGAGGGGTTTCAGTACCGGTCCCCTTAGACATGACCGCCGTTTGTTCTCTTTGGTGGAGGGAAACCTCTATCTCCGACGACTCAGGGACTTTGCCTGAGTCCTTCTCCAAGACCCCTTGAGTTTGAGGCAGGACCACATCAACCACTACCGATTCAACGGCCTTTGGGGCCTCGATGGTTTTCTTCACTTGGGCCACCAGTACGGAGTCGTTGTCTTCTTCTTCTTCTTTCTCCCTTATCCGCTGAAGTACATCCACAGGGAGGGAAACAGTGTCCGTCTTCGACTTACGAACAAGGTTTTTTCTGGGGTTTGGGACCCCGGAGGCCGAGGTCCTCTTCCTTTTATTGTCCCTCGCCGGTTTCAAAACTGGGGACGAAGTCTCCTCCTCGCCATACGGGGCCTCATGACAGCATCTTTGCCCAGGCCTGCACAAGAGAAAATTAAATATATACAAGAAGGATACCTTGATCAAATCATCAGGTATATGAAAACGAGGGCTTACCATGATTCTTGGCCTCCCATCGGCCTTTTGTTAAATCACACCAACAGCGCACGGCGTACGTGGAGGTCGAGGCAAGGTTCCGAACCCGGCTCTCGAGGTCGGGGATCGCACAGGGAATCCAAGCAACTGCTACATCATGAAAGAAGACATTAATGAGAAAAAGCAAAGGAATGAAATAATGTATGGAAACTAGCAGTGAGATAATACTTACGCTTCATGTTTCATTTCTCAAGAAATGGCATCTTCTCTGCCATGATTAGGTCGAAAGTCCTCACTCGAACGAACCTGCCCATCCAGCCTCAATCTTTGTCCTTGTCGATGCTCGAGAACACCACCTTGGTAGCTCGACGGTGGAGTTTAATAAACCCGCCTCGATAGAGGTTGGGGCTGTACAATATAATGAGGTGGTCGAGGGTGAAAGACATCCCCTCGACTTTGCTCGAGAAAAATCAGAGCAGGATGACTATTCGCCAAAAGGAGGGATGGATTTGGCCTAGGGTTATTTGATATTTACTACAGAAGTCGACAATGACAGGGACAAGGGGGCTCAGTGTGAAAGGGTAAGTGTAAACACTAACCCTTCCGCATGGGTAGTTATGTCCTCTTCGGGGGTCGGGATCACCACCTTTTTATTCCCCCAGATGCAGTCTTTATTTACCTGCTCGAGGTATCCCTCAGTTATCGAGCATATATATCTCGACACTGGCTCGCACCGACTTGGAATCGACGAAGCCTTATCAGCTTTGAAGTCAGAGTTTAACGCACCCCCCCCCCCCCAAGAATACACTCCTCAAGGCAGGGTTCCATCGGTGATTTCCCACCGGTCGGTTGAGAAGGTGAAGCAGTTTCTTTTTGCGGTACCATTTTCGATGTTTTTGCCATTTTTGTATGAGTTCAAAGAAAGAAGAAGGTAGTAAGACTTGATTAGCATCGAAACCTAAAGATTTGTAGAAGAAAAGAACTTAGGAGAGGTAAAAGCCTTGGAGATTAAAGGAATGTGAAAGTAAAAATTGAATCAATGTGAAGAGGCCCTATTTATGGGATTCACAACGACGGTTCAAAGGCTCTAGTGGCCAACTACCAACTGACGCGCATTGATGATTTGGGGAACTGTACCGATAACACGTTTCGATCACTTACGTCACAGGGATGACGTCATAACAGGTCGAGGAAAAAGAAAAAATTGAAGACTCAATTCGTTTCTTGTCGTTACACTCCAAAAACGAGGAGACTGTCTTTATATGGTTAAAATCGGTACCTCCCGAATTTACTATTTGACCGGGACTGGGAGGTTGTATCGAGGGATGGCTTCGTAACGGAACAGACTAAATCACGAGGATAAGATATCAAGTTCAGAGTCAAGATACCGGTCAAGATCGAAACTAGTAACAATCGGAGCCAAATGAGATGGACATCGAATAAGTTCGAAGATAGGTTGATAACGAAAAGACGCAATATCCGTGACAGGTCGAAGATCATGGCGGAAATCTCGAAACGGATACAATCACGAACGGAAAACTCGCTGATCATGGGATTTCCTTATGTAATTAGAGTTATACCATAAGTGGAATTCTTCTGCTATATAAAAGGGAGTTCCAATCATTTGTAACACACATCGTTCACAGACATCAAAGCAATATAATTCTCTCTTCTCGCTTACATTCTTATTCATCATCTTGTTATATTTTTCTTGCATCGACCAGTTCGAGGGTATCCAAACTCGAGGGCTGAGTTCCATTCTAATATTGGTTTGATTTACTTTATAGTTCAATTCTGTTATTATCTTCGTATATATCAATTAGTATTGAGTGAAATCACATATCCATAAAATCATATTATAAGTTTAACTGTTATCCAATTTTAAGGATAAATAAACATGCTAGAAGTTCATACATAGGTGCACCAATCTCTAGCATATTATGTTTGACCGATCTATATTGCAGCAAAATAATAACTATTTTTCAATAACTTTAGAAACGCTCATTATTTTCAATACTAATCCGAAAACTGACTTAGACCTTACTATTTTTACAAGAATAATGGGTTCAAATGAGATTACTCCCGACACTCAACACTTGTCAAGCTCTGAATTTGGAAGCTAAAGGACAAATAACTCAAATAATATTTATTGTGATTTCGGGGTGTCAATAATGGTACGAACTTCACGTGAAGGAAATGTGATCCGAAAGGGATTAGACATTACTTGCCCCCCACCAATTTGCGTGTCATTTTCATCCTCTTTTCTTTCGTTGTTTCTCCTAAGAAGCAACATGTCCGCATTTACCCTTTGAGTAGTAAAATTAGTCATTAATATTTAAATTAGGATAAGCTTTCATTATTGTATATTGAGGTTGCGGTTCGTCTTCGAATTCTGCGTAAATACAAAATGCTTTATACACCGTACTGCCCCTTTTAAAACTATTTTTAACTTAACATGGTCAAGGGATTTCCTAAATTCCACAACATGTTAATGTGATGCGGCGAGGATTTGTGCTTTGTGTACTAGTTTTACATTTACAAAAATATTCGTTGCTTTAAAAAGAAGAAAAAAGAAAGAAAGGCCAACTTATTTTATATTTTTGAGTTTTCTTTTTTATTATTTCCTCTTTTTGGTTGTTAAATTTTCAGAACATAAAGTTTGAATCAAACTCATGTTTAAATTGAAAATTGAGATACTAATACAAGTTCTTCCCTTTTAAATCAGATAGAGTCATTTCTTAAAGAGGATAGATAATTAATTCTTTCAAAATTGATTATTTGCCTGTTTATTAAAGGTGTTACAAAAATATTTGCGATCGATAAATAACGAGCTACACCTGGCCTCGTTTTGCGGTAGATGAGATTAGAATGAAAGGACTTTTTGTTTCCATTAACATAAGGGAAAAAGGAAAAGGATGTGAAGTCTTTTCTATTTATTATACAATAGGGATAAGATCATAATTATTAATAGTACATCAAAACAATTAGAAGATGCGTATAATATCTATTTATTATGAACTCAATTAAAAAAGACGGGTAGGGGAACAATCGCATCTCAAGGGATGTGATGTAGATAATCTATTATAATAAAAATATTAATAACTGTTTTCACGGCTTGTATCTGTAATCTATAGATTAGAGACAAATTTATGTTACTCCAAAATCATTTATTATTCTTATTATCACTACAATTATTTATTATTATAATAAACTTCAATTCTTGTTGAGACGACAAGTTTTACCACGTGGTCTCTGCAAATATAGCCAATGAAAAGGATCTACTTTAATTGTCAAATAGAAATTCATGTCACCACATCCACAAATATATCCAGCTAAGAAAACAGAACAATAGATAAAATACAGATAATTATTAAATATCCAATTTATTTATGCATTAAAAAGGGAGAAAAAGAAAAGATTCATGAATAAATCCAAACTAGTGGAGAGAATTGTACTACAAGATCATGACGTCTCAGGTTTCTTTGCCATGAATTTTTTGTTTCAACTTTTTTGTTAATATTTACTTTATGTAATTGTATTTTTGTCGAATTATTTATTTGTATCAGAGAGTATTTATTTTACACCGATTAATACATTATTTTGTGATAGAAGGAAAAGAGAAGTCCCACAAGAATGAACTAAGACTTTTAGTAGGCGTTTGGACATAAGAATTGTAAAATTCCAAAAAATGATATGAAAAAAAAAATTGAAGTGAAAATGACATTTGAAATTTAGAGTTGTAATCTTAAAGAAGTTTTGCACATAAATTTGTGTTCTGCATCGAAATTCGAAAATTATGAATTTAGATGAACCTGATCACTACGTTACACCCTCGGAGTGTATATATATATATATATATATATATATAGACACACACAATATTAGATGTTCGGTCTAGTTACTAGTACTTAAAATCGTTGTCATAGAATTACGAACTCTTAAAATTCAAATTCTGAACCCGCTTCTTTAAATTGTTATTTACGGGTCACTTTTAACTTGCACAATATTGTATTGTACTGTATCGTTTGATGATACAATATTTGGATAGAATATATCGTTTGATGTTGTTACATGATATCATGCACCGATAATATAAAAAATAAATTTGCAACATTATAAAGAAAAATTATGATAAGGGATAAATTTATTATATAAAAAGGTAAGGTAAATGATAAAATAAAATTATTCAATAGTAATAACGAAGGGTGAGATGAGAGAAAAAGACAAGATAACGACGCAACCACACCAAATTGGTAGTTACATAAAGTGACATATTTCGTCGTTATGTAAGGACGAATTTAACGATACGATACAATAAAATTTAAATAACAATTAAAACAAACATCGTATATAAAGTAACAATACGATAGAATAAGTAACAATCATCCGGACAAGTTGCTAGGTACTACCATTATAGAAACCCTCTTTTTTCAGATAACACCAATTTTTTTGTTTTTTAGTATACCAATTTTAATTATTATTTAACCTAAACATTGTTATTATTTGAACTTATTACTAATTTTTATTTTTCCTATATATAATAGAAAAAAAGCATCTTTCAGTCTCTTGATCACCAGCTCAAGAATGGCTTCTGGAAGTGGAAGCAGAGGAAAGCATGCTCGTAATCATAAACCAAAACTACATCAAGCTCAATTTTCAGGTACAAGTAATAACAATAATAATATTAAAAATAATAATAATAATACATCAATAAGTAAAGCAGTAGCACAATATACTACAGATGCTAGACTACATGTTGCATTTGAGCAATCAGGAGCTTCAGGAAAATCATTTGATTATTCACAATCTGTTAGAAATACAAATGAATCTGTTCCAGAATATCAAATTACTGCTTACTTGAATAAAATTCAAAGAGGTGGTCATATTCAACCTTTTGGTTGTACAGTAGCTGTAGATGAGTCGAGTTTTTGTGTTATTGCTTATAGTGAAAATGCACGCGACATGCTCGGTATAATGCCACAGTCAGTTCCGAGTCTTGAGAAGGTGGAAATTTTGAAAATTGGAACTGATGTTAGGACCCTTTTTGCTCCTTCAAGCTCTGTTTTGCTTGAAGGTGCTTTTAGGGCGCGTGAGATAGCTTTGTTGAATCCGATTTGGATTCATTCCAAGATTTCGGGGAGGCCATTTTACGCGATTTTGCATAGGATTGATGTTGGTATTGTAATTGATTTGGAGCCTGCTAGAACAGAGGACCCTGCATTGTCTATTGCTGGAGCTGTGCAATCACAGAAACTTGCTGTAAGGGCTATTTCGCTCTTGCAATCGCTCCCCGGTGGAGATGTTAAGCTTTTGTGTGATACTGTTGTTAAGAGTGTGAGGGAGCTCACTGGGTATGATCGCGTTATGGTGTATAAGTTTCATGAGGATGAGCATGGGGAGGTCGTGGCGGAGAGTAAGAGAGATGATTTGGAGCCTTATATTGGTTTGCATTATCCGGCTACTGATATTCCACAAGCATCGAGATTCTTGTTTAAGCAGAATAGGGTTAGAATGATTGTGGACTGTACTGCCACCCCTGTGCGGGTTATTCAGGATGAATCGCTCGAGCAGCCCCTGTGTTTAGTTGGTTCAACACTTAGGGCCCCTCATGGTTGCCACCCCCAGTACATGGTCAATATGGGCAATGTCGCGTCACTAACACTGGCTGTTATTATAAATGGTAACGATGATGAAATTGTTGGAGGAGGCCGAAATACGATGAGATTATGGGGCTTGGTCGTTGGACACCACACTTCTGCTCGGTGCATTCCTTTCCCCCTTCGTTATGCCTGTGAATTCCTTATGCAGGCCTTTGGGCTCCAACTAAACATGGAATTACAATTGGCATCACAGTTGGCTGAAAAACATGTCTTAAGGACACAGACATTGTTATGTGACATGCTTCTTCGAGACTCACCTACGGGGATTGTTACTCAGAGTCCCAGTATTGTCGACCTTGTGAAATGTGATGGGGCCGCTTTGTACTACCAGGGGAATTACTATCCTATGGGTATTACACCTACTGAAGCCCAGATAAAGGGCATCGTGGAGTGGCTATTGACTTATCATGTTGACTCAACAGGTTTGAGTACTGATAGTTTGGCCGATGCAGGGTATCCTGGGGCAACTTCACTTGGTGATGCGGTTTGTGGGATGGCTGTTGCTTATGTAACTTCAAAAGATTTCCTGTTTTGGTTCCGCTCACACACTGCGAGTGAGTTAAAATGGGGTGGCGCAAAGCATCATCCAGAAGACAAAGATGATTGGCAGAGAATGCATCCACGCTCTTCCTTCAAGGCATTTCTGGAAGTTGTTAAGAGCCGCAGTTTGCCATGGGAGAATCCAGAAATGGATGCAATTCACTCTTTGCAGCTTATTCTACGTGATTCATTCAAGGATGCTGAGGCAAGTAATTCTATGGCTGTCGCGCATACTCAGCTCGGGGAAGCGGGGTTGCAAGGGATGGATGAGCTGAGATCTGTTGCCAGAGAAATGGTTAGATTGATAGAGACTGCTACAGCACCCATATTTGCCGTTGATGTTGAAGGTCGCATAAATGGATGGAATGCCAAAGTTGCAGAGTTGACAGGGTTATCAATTGAAGAAGCAATGGGGAAGTCCTTGGTTCATGATCTTGTCCACGAAGAATCACAGAGAACTGCTGAGAACCTTCTCTTCAATGCTTTAAAAGGTTATACCAATCCATTCTACATTACTTTCATTTCAACTGGTGCATTTCATTGCATGTGGAGTTCCCTTGAGCTATATTGAAGGATTATACTCTCACTTGCTTTTCTTTGTTTTCTGAAATTTTAATGGAAAAGGCATCACAGGTTTTAGTGATATTTACTTAAGTTCCCTCCTGTAATCATGCAACAAAATGCTGGTTTCTTATATTCTTTCTTCCATTAAAGTCAACGAAATCATGAGCCTTAGTCTTTCTTTTTCAGGATAGAGGGTGGGTGGGATCGCAAGTTTCATTTATTTGGCAATTTTCTTTCCATTGGATAGATGTTTTTAGGGATAAGAAGTTCACTTTAGCAAGATATGTTCTTTTCATCCTCATGTTTATGTTGAAAATTAGCTAGTTTTTTGGCACTTCCAATGCATTAAATGTCTATTGTCCTTATCATTTCATAAACTACAGGTAGTAGGTGTTCTGATAGATTTATATACTGCTGTTCATAAGGATTGACTAATCTATAATATCCATAAGCATGTATTTACCCTGGTCTGTCTGACAGAAATTTCTAATCTTTTACCACCTGTTATCTTGTTTCCTTTGTTTCAAAATAATCCAATAGATTGCCTCCCATATTTAAATACATTTCACTAATTAGTTCTGTTAATTTAGTACTGTTGCATTGACACAGCTCACTTAGAGGTTCAGCACATATGAAGTGTTGATTAGATTGTGATAAGCTATCCCAGAAACCGTATCGTGTCATAAGCCACGTAATGGAAGCATGAGAAGTAATCAAGATTTTTTATTGATTATAAAGCATGTAACAAGTTGCGTCAGAGCTTTCTAATGTAATCATCACACAATTTTATGCCTTTTGGAGGTCAGTTTCAATCTTGAGTTTTCGATGTGGATCAACTCTAGGTGATTTCAGAGAACATGGGCGTGATTGTTGTGGATATATCTCTTATCTGGATTACAAAATGATATTATATTTAAGATCAGATTCAGGCTAATCCGGACAGTGGGTGGCAATATTCTCTTTGTACTCTGTATCCAGCTTGACTTTGTTGCATTTTATAATTGAGACTAATTGGTATCCACCCTCTCAATGTCCAGCCATTCTATGTAAAATAAAATAATATTGTTGCTAAACTAATCACAGGTGAAGAAGATAAGAACATAGAAATAAAGTTTAGGACATTTGGAGCTGAGCAACTGAAGAGGGCTCTTTTTGTGGTGGTTAATGCTTGCTCTAGCAAAGACTACATGAATAACATTGTTGGTGTCTGCTTCGTTAGCCAGGATGTTACTGCCCAAAAAGTTGTAATGGACAAATTTATTCGCATACAAGGTGATTACAAGGCCGTCATGCACAGCCCTAATCCTCTGATCCCGCCCATATTTGTATCAGATGAAAACACTTATTGCGTCGAGTGGAACACTGCAATGGAAAACCTTACTGGTTGGAACAGAGGAGAAATCATTGAAAAAATGTTAGTTGGTGAGATTTTTGGCAATTTTTGTCGGCTCCAAGGCCCAGACACCATGACTAAATTCATGATTGTGTTGCATAATGCAATTGGAGGCCAGGACACGGAAAAGTTTTCATTTTCTTTTTCCGACCGAAATGGAAAATTTGTTCATGCTCTTTTGACTGCTAACAAGAGAGTCAATATGGATGGCCAGATTATTGGGGCCTTCTGTTTCTTGCAGATTGCAAGTCCTGAATTGCAGCAAACTCTAAGCATGCAGAGACCACAGGAGAGGACGAGTATTTCTCAGATGAAAGGATTGGCTTACATTTTACAGGAATTAAAGAATCCGCTGAATGGTATACGCTTTGCAAATTCATTATTAGAGGCCACAGATTTGACAGAAGACCAGAAGCAGTTTCTGGAAACAAATGTTGCTTGTGAGAGGCAGATGTCTAATATCATAAGGGATGTTGATCTTGACAATGTTGAAAATGGGTGAGTTTGTATTTAATTGTGCTTGCTATCTTCCAAGTTAAAAGAATTTGTTTACCATGATATAGTATACTCTAGTACAACTTTCATAGTCCTTGTAAAAATGTGGTAATGTTTTATGAGCTATGGTTAAAAGCATGAAGACTTTCCTGTATCATAAACATTGCAATGAACAACTACTGTTCTTTAGTTGTTTTAATGTTCAAGGCGAAAGTACACAAGGTACATGTTTGGTCCTAGTTGTCATTTGGCCTTAGGATCCTATAGACAATCTACGGAATATGCTTCTCAAGTTTGTATCATATCTGAATTCTAGCTTGTAGTGGTGTTAAGCTGGTTGCGGTTAGTGCACAAGAACTCACTTCGCAGCAGTATGTGACTGAAAAATTAACTATTCAAGAAATCTGGATAGTTGAATGAGGGTATTGGTCCCATGTGACAGTATATTTCCATGTCAATATCAAATATAGGAACATAAACCTTATATTTTCAACTTGCGAGGTAGTTCCCATGAGACACAAACAGAGTTTGGTCTTTGTAGAGGCAATTACCATGTGTTGCCTTGTCATGTAATGTTTGAACAATTTTAGATTTTTCCTTCCTCTTCATCATCCTCCCAATTCTTTTTCTATTTTCCTTTTTCTTTTGTGGTTGCAGAGGGGGGGTGGAGAAATGCATGTTACCTCTATGTAAGAAGGTAGCTGACTTCAATTTGTGATGTTCCTTGCCAGGGGCGAAGCCACATTATTTGACGGGTTTGACCACCCTTCGTCTTAAAATACACTCTATATATAGATAAAATATTAGGTTTTAAAAGTGCATAACATATATTGAACACCTTTTATCGGAATTTTTTTTTCACTTCTTTCAAACTTGAACACCCTTGCGAAAATTTATGGTTTCGCCACTGTTCCTTGCCCCTCTTCAGAAGATGATTAACCTTCAAAATTCTAACAGTTCACTGGAGCTTGAGAAAGCAGAATTTTTTCTTGCGAGTGTGATAGATGCTGTTGTTAGCCAAGTGATGTTATTGTTGACGCAAAAAGGTGTGCAACTGATCCGGGATATTCCAGAGGAAATTAAGACATTAAGGGTCTACGGCGATCAAGTCAGAATTCAGCAGGTCTTTGCTGATTTCTTGCAGATTATGGCAAGCTATGCGCCATCCCCAGAAGGGTCGGTAGAAGTTCATCTTCGACCAAGTATGAAGCAAATTTCTAATGGAGTAACTATCGTACATATTGAGTTCAGGTATGTTCTACAACTTTCTTTTCTTTACTTCTGTGGTGGATGAGCCATACCAACATGCTTTTTATCATTTGATCAGTATATTGGGGTCCTAACATTATTTCAAATCACTTTTATGGGTCGTTTGGTAGGAGGTATTAGAAAAAATAAAGCAAACACTAGCTCTATGCATTAGTAATACCTTGTTTGGTATATTTTTTCAACCTGTGTATAACTATATACTTGTATTAGTTATACATCGTATTTGGTATTATCCTATGTATAAGTAATGCATAGAAAACCATGGCATTATTAATACCAAGGCTATTAATGCATGCATTAGTAAGGTTAAAGATAAAAATTATCCTTAAAGTCCTTTAAAGCTAGAGAATAAGGAGGACATTTTTGTAAACAACTATTTTTATTAAAAATTATTCAATGCATTATTTTTAATACACCATACCAAACAGTAAATAAGAAATAATATCTGCATAACTAATGCTTCCATGACTAACTGATGCATTACTAATACACCATATTCCGCACGATTTTTATACACCCTACAAAACGACCCCTTACGGTGATTGGATGCACTTTTATTTAAAATAACTGCCAACTATTCTTTTTGGAGGTGTAACATATGCATGTATACGATGGTATTTTGCTAGCATTCTATGATATACTTGATTTGCTTTTTAATTTGAAGGAGAGCCTTGGCGTAACTGGTAAAGTTGTTGCCATATGACCAGGAGGTCATGGGTTCGTGCCGTGGGAACAGTCTCTTGCAGAAATGCAGGGTTAGGCGGCATACAATAAGACCCTTGTGGTCCGGCCCTTCCTCAGATCCCGCGCATAGCGGGAGCTTAGTACACCGAGCTGCCCTTTTTAGTAGACTCTTGATGAAAATGACAATGTAACCAGATACTAATATTTTTCAGCATTTCAATGCTGTTTGGTCATACTATCTCATTTAATTTGATTTTATCTCTTTTCTTCCTGGAAAAGGATTGCTTGCCCTGGTGAAGGTCTTCCTCCTGAATTAATCCAAGATATGTTCCATAACAGTCAGTGGGTAACTCAGGAAGGCCTAGGGCTGAGCATGTGCCGAAAAATCTTAAATCTTATGAATGGAGAAGTCCAGTATATCAGACAATCAGAAAGATGTTTCTTCCTGATTATACTTGAACTACCTATGCCTGAAAGAGGTTCAAAGAGTGTTGGCTAGGTTACTAGCTGTTAGATTCAATCTTGAAGTCGCTCAAAGTGCAAATCGTGCAATCTAGTAGAATGTTGGGGATGCCTCAGGTGCTTAGCGCGGAACTTGGAGGAGGGTCAAGTTTCCAATTCCAGGATTAGTTTTTACTAGGATACATTCTTAACATCCTAATTGGATCACTTCCAAATTAACTGCAAATCTGCATTATGGGGTAGCCTCAACATGCTTCTTGGCTTAACTGTTTCAAGCAGTTGTGATTAGTATCAGTCTAAGGAAATGTACTAGGGATATTGTTTTAAAGTAGTTAGTTTGATGTACTAAAGTTTGCATGTGGGATAAATATATATGTAATGCTGAGTGATGGTTTATTTGTGATGATAAAAATGTTGATGTTTCATGTAACATGGATATGCTGACTATCATTTATGTACAAGCTCCTCTTGCCAGGGAAGGCTCAATCTAGAGAGAGTTGAACAACTTTGTAAGTTTAACGAATACATTCTCTTTCCCTGTTTTTCAAGGTTCTGCATTCATTGCCCTCGATATATTTGTATTAAATTTGCATTCATACACAAAGTAATGTAGAAGGTGTGATGGTATTTGACATCCACTAATTCAGCTAGCGTTTTACCATAGATTCTTATTTTAGAAAACCTGATTTAAGTGAAGTTTGAATTGAAAGTGAAAATCTGTTTGGACAATAAAAAAAATTGAGTATTTCATTTATTTATTTTTTGAAAAAATATGAAACGTAACTTATACTCATAAGTTCTAAAAGCTATAAAAAATACCCAACAATACCAGACAACAAACCGGCTAATCCTGTACATGAAGAACTTTCATCAATGTCATTCATTATCATTAGCACAAACCATAGTCCGAACATAGATAAGTTTGACACAATTATTTTTGTTACGAACTACATGATACACTATCCTAAAACCATAACCTGATATTTTAATATCAACTACTAATAACACAATTACTAACAACTAATATTCGTCAAATTGCAATAATACTAGAAGATCCATCAATCAAAAAAACTAATAGTAACTAGTCGGTGGATTAATTGGGTCATAATAGATGGTGAGCTTTTTTATAAAATACAAAATATGGGGTAAGTTTTGAAATTGTTTTAGAAAAAAAGCAACGTAATACTTTGAGCCAAAAATAGGTGTAAGTCTAATTTTGAGATTTGAAGATTTTGTTTTAAAAATCTGCCAAAATATAAATAAAATCTATAAACAAAGAGGTTTTGCCAAATATTTTTTGGAAAAAAAGTTTGTAAAATCTATGGCCAAACGGGACTTAAAATCTTGAATTTCCGGGAAATTCAAAACTAGCCAAATTTATAAGTGGTCATTCAAAAATAGCCACGGTTTCAAAAGTAATCGAAATTTAGCCTTTTTCATGTAAAGATAAATCTGAACGAAAACACTGTTCAAAATTCGGAAAAATACTCCAGTATAATATACTAGAGTTCCAGTATAATATTCCAGTTCAGTATATTATGCTGTCTCCAATATATTCTAGTGGAACTTTCCGCGTGTTGGAGTTCCAGCATAATATGCTAGAAGTTCATACACATGTGCACCGATCTCTAGTATATTATGCTGGAACTTTCCGTGTCGCAGCAAAATAGTGGCTATTTTTCAATGACTTTGCAAACGCTGGCTATTTTTGAATAACCAGTCCGAAAACTGGCTAGCCCGTGCTATTTTTACTGAATTTCCCTCTGATTGGATTTTAGATGAGTATTACTAGTTATCTCGTCTCGAGAGTCAATTACTCAAATGGTCACTCAACTTTTCCCCAAATTATCTCCTAAAGTCACTTTTCTTTCGTTTGTAACAACAAAGTCACTAAACTATGCATATTGCACTCAGAAGGTCACTCAACTAAATTTTTTAAATTTTGAATTGTCAAATACCTATTTTGCCCTCTAAATTATAAACATTTACCTTCTTTTTTTTCTTTTTAACTTTTTAGTATTAACCACAAAAAATCAAAAATTTATTTACACGATTTAGAATGAAAAAAAATAAAGGTTGTAAAATATATATTTCATGCACGTAATATTAAAATAATTATTTAAATAAAGGTATTTTTATAATATACATTATATATTCTTGAAAATAATGCTCAATTATATTATATATATTTCATGCACGACTTAAATAGCATATTTTACCCTATACAGATAGCATCCCTGCTTTCTAGTGACATAACTTTGTGTCCTCGGAAAGTTGGTAGAAACGTAATAATATAATTGAGCATAATTTTCAAGAATATATAATGTATATTATAAAAATACCTTTATTTAAATAATTCTTTTTATATTACGTACATGGAATTCATATTTTACAACCTTTATTTTCATTCATTCTGAATTGTGTATATGAATTTTTGAATTTTTGTTGTTAATACTAAAATTATTATTACTAACAAATTATTCTAATTAATTTTTTTACTATGCTCGTTATTTTGTAATTCCAACATGATATATGCTTGTTTGCAACAAATTATATGTGATACAAAAATAAATTGCAACCACAATATAAATATGAAGAAACATAATTTTATTAATAAAATAATGTGGGTACAATTTTGTTTGTACCCTTGATTCTTCTCTCCTGATTATCTCCGTGATTCGAGGGCTGGAGCAGGATATTTCTCGAACGTAGGATGATGCGGGCTTTCATGAATTTATTTGATATCCATGAAGTATGTTGTGGATCTTCTTGAATTATTTGATTATCAAGAATTATCCAGCCACTTCTTGATCTCTTGTGAATATCCCGTGAGTTTGTGGATTTTCGAGATGATCTCCATTTTTGAGATGGCTCTTCAAAGGAAATATGTATCCCTTATATAGGTGTGAGTTAGGGTTTAGGGTAGAATAACCTCCAAGAAACCCTAATAGAATCCTAGGATTTCAGAAATCCTGTAGTATCTTTAACTTAGGATTTGGCTTGATCCTTTAAAATTTCGATGCCTACAATGCTTAAATACTTTTTATTTGTTCAATTTATAAATAATATTTACTTATTCTATAGGTAAGTCCATAATGTAAATTAAAAGGGGAAAATATAATATTAAAAAGTTTAAAAAAAATAAAAAGAAGATAAATGTTTATAATTTAGAGGGTAAAATAGGTATTTGACAATCCAAACTTTGAAAAATCTAGTTGAGTGACATTCTGAGTGCAATAGACATAGTTCAATAATTTTGTTGTTACAACGGAAAAAAAAAGTGACTTTAGAAAATAATTTGGGATAGTTGAGTGACCATTTAAGTAATCAAGTTTGGAGCACATGGCATAAGCCAAAGATCCCGGGATGACTCTAAAAGCTAACGAGATAATTCTGGTTAAACTGGGCATTCCTCAGTCTCGAGCATTAGATGTAGATAATATGGAAACTCAGTTTCTTTGTCCTTTTTAATCATATAACTCACTCCAAATCAATGCTAGATCAATTGAAAACCATTCTTTTCCACGTGTATAAAAGAAAATAGTGCCACCCNATATATATTTTCGGCTATTATTTTTACGATGGCAACAAAATTTCATTTTTTCAAAACAATAAAACAAAAACAGTTAGTCCTTTGAAGTGTTGTAGAGCTTGAATGGCTAGCTTCTATTTTTGGAATGTACATCCGATATCCCATAGGGCCATACCTAATATTGACTCAAGGGCACTTAGCATATTCTTAGTTGGTTCTTAGTTTAGTGTCATGACCCGCCACATCATCATGTCATGTAGGCGTCATTTGACATATATTGATGCCATGTGGAGGCTTACATATAAAATAGAGTAGCACTTGTGAAAAGGTTCTAGAGAAATATAGAGATTTTCCTAGGAAGACTCTAGAAACATATGAATTTGCTAGGAAAGTCCCTAGAAGATTCTAGTTATGTAGAGAATTCTAGAGAAGGGGATTATTTGTAAATATTGAAGAACTTGTAGAACATTTATTATTTACACACTAGCCCCTAGGTGATTAGTATAAATAGGGGGCATGCATTTGTAAACTCACCAAACAAAAGCAAAGAACTCAAGTTCTCTCTAATACAAAGCTTCCTTTAACAATTCTCCTGTGTTCTAACATCCCCTTAGCGATCTTGAGTGAAGTAAGACTGACTTGGCATAGCAAGAACGTGAGCGAGTTACCAAGTGTCGCACGTGCGCTTAGTTCAAGACTAAGGACGTGACAACGTGGTATCAGAGCCAGGTTATGACTAAGGAATGATAGCAAGAATACAAGAGATTGCTAGAAGGAAGTTTTGTAGGGAACCATGGCCGGAATTACCAAGNGTGAATATCCCGTGAGTTTGTGGATTTTCGAGATGATCTCCATTTTTGAGATGGCTCTTCAAAGGAAATATGTATCCCTTATATAGGTGTGAGTTAGGGTTTAGGGTAGAATAACCTCCAAGAAACCCTAATAGAATCCTAGGATTTCAGAAATCCTGTAGTATCTTTAACTTAGGATTTGGCTTGATCCTTTAAAATTTCGATGCCTACAATGCTTAAATACTTTTTATTTGTTCAATTTATAAATAATATTTACTTATTCTATAGGTAAGTCCATAATGTAAATTAAAAGGGGAAAATATAATATTAAAAAGTTTAAAAAAAATAAAAAGAAGATAAATGTTTATAATTTAGAGGGTAAAATAGGTATTTGACAATCCAAACTTTGAAAAATCTAGTTGAGTGACATTCTGAGTGCAATAGACATAGTTCAATAATTTTGTTGTTACAACGGAAAAAAAAAGTGACTTTAGAAAATAATTTGGGATAGTTGAGTGACCATTTAAGTAATCAAGTTTGGAGCACATGGCATAAGCCAAAGATCCCGGGATGACTCTAAAAGCTAACGAGATAATTCTGGTTAAACTGGGCATTCCTCAGTCTCGAGCATTAGATGTAGATAATATGGAAACTCAGTTTCTTTGTCCTTTTTAATCATATAACTCACTCCAAATCAATGCTAGATCAATTGAAAACCATTCTTTTCCACGTGTATAAAAGAAAATAGTGCCACCCAAAAGGAAAATAATAGGGTATTATTATTTTTAGCCCGTATTAGAAATTATTTATATCTAGTAATAAAAAAAGTATATAAAATTTGTATATTTTTTGTGTATAACAGACAGATTGCATATATATATATATATATATATATATATATATATATATATATATANAAGAACTTGTAGAACATTTATTATTTACACACTAGCCCCTAGGTGATTAGTATAAATAGGGGGCATGCATTTGTAAACTCACCAAACAAAAGCAAAGAACTCAAGTTCTCTCTAATACAAAGCTTCCTTTAACAATTCTCCTGTGTTCTAACATCCCCTTAGCGATCTTGAGTGAAGTAAGACTGACTTGGCATAGCAAGAACGTGAGCGAGTTACCAAGTGTCGCACGTGCGCTTAGTTCAAGACTAAGGACGTGACAACGTGGTATCAGAGCCAGGTTATGACTAAGGAATGATAGCAAGAATACAAGAGATTGCTAGAAGGAAGTTTTGTAGGGAACCATGGCCGGAATTACCAAGGGTTGGTACTGGCAGAAGGGATCAACGTGAAGGTCCCTAAGAGGAAGCAGTATGGTGGTGCACGGACGCATGCGAGGCGGCAAGCTTACTTTGGATGATGGATAAGTACTTTGTGGTAGTCAAGGAGGATGGCGAAGTTGTTAAGGTACACAACGCCTCAATGTACTTGACTGAAGCTGTCGTGTTGGGGTGGCGTCGCCAACATTGAAAAAAGGGCTATGCAAGATTGAGACGTGGGAGCAGTTCAAGGAGTAGTTGAAGAAGCAATTCTACCTGGTGAATGTGGTGTATGAAGCTAGGTGGAAGCTAAGGGAGCTCCGATAGATGGCCACAATTCGGGAGTATGTGCGCGAGTTCACTACCTTAATGTTGCAAATCCCGTCGTTGTCTGAGGAAGATTCCCTCTTCTACTTCATGGATGGGTTGCAAAATTGGGCAAGGCAGGAGTTACGAAGACATCAAGAAGCCAATGTGAACGAGGCCATAGGGGTAGCCGAGTCACTTGTTGGCTTCAAGATGGAGCCTGCCAAGTCCAAAGAAGGCAACACCGTAAGGGATGTGGGAGATCACGGTGAGGACAACGGGAAAGGCATAGCCGATGCGTATACAAGGGTAATGGCAAGGGGCCATCCCATAACAGACATGTTCAAGAGAAATGGTAAGGGGCCGGAAAACTATAACGAGTACGTGCCTAAGGGAGGGTGCTACTTCTGTGAAGGATCACATTGGGCAAGTGAATGCCAAGAGTTGGGGAAGCTTGCAACAATGATCGGGAACTTTGCTCAAGCACATAAGGGTGACACAGGAGAAACCGTCTGCGTTGGAGGGATGGCTTGGAATCTAAGCCGAAAGTAGGGGATTCCAAAGCCTATCTTACTTAGCGCCATGCAAATGGAGCATGGTGGTAGCAAGAAAAGTTGGACGGACATAGTTGAAGAGGATGGCGAGCTACAAAGTGATGGAATACTATCGGACTCAGACGATGCACCAAGCAGAGGGTTCAAGTTTGCCAGTAAGGCTGGACCACGGAGGGCAGCCAAAGAGGGAGTGGAAACACGGACCCGATGCTTGAGAAGCTACTAGACTTTGGTTGAGTCATGAGAAGATTCAGGCCAAAAGCAAGGAGGAACATCTGATGGGCGGAGGATCAAGGCCATCATTGCTAGTCGTCCAAAGTACAAACGGGCAAAAAGAAAGGTGTCCAGTACCTTGTAACATGGGAAGGCGAACTACTTCATAGGGCATCATGGCTAATGGACAATGATTTTCGACGATGTTAGGGCGAGGTACGCGCGTATGTGTCGATGCTTTGTGCTGAGGGCGGCACAAAATTGGGTGGGGGAGAGTGTCATGACCCACCACATCATCATGCCATGTAAGCGTCATTTGCCATATATTAATGCCATGTGAAAACTTACATATAAAATAGAGTAGCACTTGTGAGAAGTTCTAGAGAATATAGAGGTTTTCCTAGGAAGACTCTAGAAACATATGGATTTGATAGAAAAGATCTAGAAAATTCTAGTTATGTAGAGAATTCTGAAGAAGAAACTTATTTGTAAATATTGAAGGACTTGTAAAATAATTATTATTTACACACTAGCCCCTAGGTGATTAGTATAAATAGGGGTATGCATTTGTAAACTCACCAAACAAAAGCAATTACTCCCAAAATAATTATTATTTACACACTGTCAAGTGTCACATGTAAGCTTAGTTCAAGACTAAAGACGTGACAAGTAAAACAGTTGGTCTAGAATATTATTAGTACGCAATCTCACTTTCTATGGGTAATAGGTTTTTATGACAAATCGTTATTTTATTTTATTGTTGATTAACTTACTATCTTGTTATTATTTTTTTATTTTTGAAACCCCAAGAAAACTAGCCGCTACAGTCTCTGTCTTTCAAGTGAGTATTCTGTGAACACTGGACAAAACTTCACTATGTAATAGCCTGCAAATCACACAAGGAATGTAAACCGCAGTAGAAAACGAGTCCTCCAAACCACCTGCGAGGTAAATCTTGTTATTTTTATTTTACTTTTATATAGCTTTTTCATATAGTCACATTTTATTCATATTTTTATTAATGTGGTGTTTATGCATAAATTGTTGTTTCTTGACATCTCTTTTACCCAAGTAATTTACAATGTTGTAATTAATTAACCTACAACAATAGCTCATGTCAATCTTTGTTTTTGATATTGAAAATATTTTGTAAATTTAAAGTGATATATAATCTCAAGGTAAACCAGATTAAATCTGTAATCTATAAGAAAATATAGGAGACATATCAGGATTTTCTTTCAATAGTCACAAGTTGTTGTAAATTATGTTCTATATTGGTTTATAGTGTACAAAATTTACCCATTCTTAAAAAAGCAAAACTTAGCTGACTAAAAGTCCACTAATTATACATAAGCAAAGTTAAATCTAGGGGCGTTCGCCAGTCAACACAATAGATAGTTAAATATTTTGGTTCGATATTCAATTCGTAAAATAATATATTAATATCGTACCTAATTAAATTTGACATTGTTCAATTTTAATTTATTCAGTTCTTTCGTATTCAAAAGTGCAAAACTAAAAACTTTGTCCAAAACCAACAAATATCAACCTACATAGAGAAAAGATAAAAAAATGTCTAGTTACTTGCTTATAATTAATTGATGAACCTAGAGAGACGGGAAATTTTAATTTCTTAAATTTATGTTATAGTTAATAAAATATGTATTGTGTATAATTATATGTATTTCAATACATTTTTGATATTTCAGCATTTTATTTAAAATACAAATGACAATACTAATACTAATTTTTTTTTAACTTAAAGCAAATACTATACGCAATACCATATTATTCAATACCAAATACCAAAATTTTCGATTTCAATTTCAGTAATTCTCTTATGTTAAACTGATTTAGTTGGAAATATTCAAAAGGTAAAATTAAACATTAAACTTCACATGATGTACAACAACTCAATCTCAAAGTATTGCAATCAGTTACATTATTATGAATCCTTATTAATCGTGGTTTTCTATTTAAGCTCAACTAATATTATTACAATTATCAAATAAGATTAAAAATGAAAATTAATTAAAAATACTATTAAAAATAATGATACTAAAATTAAAAGTTTTCCATCAAAAAAGAGTGATCAGACGTAGTTTTCTAGGCTGCATTTATGCATCAATATAATACAGTTTCTTAAAACTGCTCAGAGCCCAGTGCAATCATCATCTCAACAATAATATATTACTACACAAAATCATTTTTTCCATTCAACATTAAAAAATATAATAAATTATAAATAAATAAAAAAACATAAATTAAATAAGAACAAAAAAATAATTTTTCCAATTTTCTTTTGGAAAGTGGGGAAATCCTCAGAAAAATGCTTGTAGTTGTCATCAAAATAGAGAATTCAGGTCTCAAAGATTTCATGCCATCATAGGAAAAACCCCAAATCAGAAAATTTATAGAACAATTTTTTTTTAATTTAAAAAAAACAGGAAAAAATACGAATATATTGAATAATTTTGCAGGATCTTATTCACTAAGCCTAGAAAAATAAAACAGGCAAAGCGACTCAACGATCCTGCTAAAAATATTTCTGCCTTTTTTACTTGCATAAAAATGCAAATTTGGAATAAACCCATATCGTTAATTATTTCAAGGGTGCCAATTCAAAGGCAAAAAATATAATTCAGTTGAAAATTGAAATTAAGAATAAAATCTTATAAATTTGTAAGCAAAGAAGAGACGGAAATAGAGAGTAAAGAAGGATGAAATAGTGTGTGATGGTCTAAGCCGTAGAAGACTACATATAGTGCAGAGGGTGGAATTAGGGTTTTGATGAGGAAACAGAGAAAATGACCAAAGAGCACTTGTAGGCCCAATTGAGACGGCCCATTTGTTCAACAAGCCTAGTTTTTAGAAGATCCAAAAAATAATAGCTATAAAATATATATTTTTCGTATATATATACATAATATATAAAAATACTATATTTTTTTTATTTTTTGGGTTAGCGAATACAATTAGTTTCGGCCGGCCAGTTAATTTTGTATTTTATCTCAACTTGTTATTTGCACATAATTCGCTTTTACCTACACTATTTTAAAAATATAATTAGTTTTTATGAAATATTTAGGGATCGTTTGGTTGGTAGCATAAGGGATAACAATCTCGGGATTTAAATATGAGATCATTTTATTTTGCATTTGGTAACGATATAACGATTTTGTATTAGGGATCAAGTATTGGTAGAATAAAAAATAACAATTCCACGATAAAATACAACAACAATAACAACAATAACTACCCAGTAAAGTCCCACAAAGTGGGGTCTGGGGAGGGTAATGCGTACGCATACCTTACCTCTACCCCGATAGGGCAGAGAGACTGTTTCCAATAGACCCTCGGCTCAGGCAGACGGAAATACAAACAAGAAAAGACGATTCATAAGTAACTTCAGCATAAATCGTAGATAGTAACATAAGCATAAAAACCATAAGATAAATGACATGCAATAATATTAGCTAGTATCTAAGGCATAGGGCTAAGATAGTGTACGCTCAACATAAGCCGCAAGCCACCTAATATCAACCCTATCCAACTCCGCCCCCACCCCGGGAATGAAGCAGGAAAAGCTTTACTACCCCCTATCCTACAACCCTGATGTTTGACCTCCATACCTTCCTATCAAGGGCCATGTCCTCGGAAATTTGCAGTCTTGCCATGTCCTGCCCGATCACCTCTCCCCAATACTTCTTCAGCCGCCCTCTACCTCTTCTCGTACCCACTGCCGCCAACCGCTCACACGTCCTCACCGGAGCATCAAGGCTTCTCCTGCGCACGTATCCGAACTATCTGAGCCTCGCTTCCCCCATTTTATCGTCCACGATAAAAATATGGAATCATTTTATTCCGCACTTAACCACACATTTTATGTACTAGTAGCTGGGTGACCTAATAGTATAAAACAATGACACACATTACTTTACTTAACTACATGCATTAGTATTTAACCATAGTAACTGTCTGCCGTGTGTTTTGCACATAATCTTAATTAGAAATATAACTGACGATTACTTTCTTTTCAAAAGAAGAAATGCGGTTTACGTATTTTAACCTTAACAAAAAACACTACCTTTAATTTAGTATACCCTCATTGTAACAAATTCATATGCTTCACAAATTTCACTTGACTTTGCATAGTTACACTGTTATTAATCATTAAAAGATTACCAAATGGTGAGATTGAGGCTCTGGACCATTTCTAAATAAGAGCAAATATAGGCCATGTTATAAAGAGATCTTTACATAAATAGCCATCTGGTTTCACTATGTACTTTATTGGTTATATGTTAAATCAATTATAGGCGATTATATAAAGAGATCTTTACACAAATAGCCATCTGGTTTCACAATCAACTTTATTGGTTATATGTTAAAGCACCTCCTAAAAAAAACATATATTACAACATAACATGAAAATTGCTTCTGAAAAAGCTTGGGTTTTATAGTGAAAATTCTACATATATGATTTTTTTTTTTAAAACTTTTATTTGCAATTTAAACAACTAAATCAAATCCGACTTGTAGACACATTTTACTCAAAAAACAATTTGGTGTTTTCTATTTTCAATTTTCTTATTCTTATTATACGGTGACGTTTTATCAATCAGCCTGACCTAACGACGTCGTTTTCCTGTTATGCTTTTTTCCTTTTCACTAGTCGAGCAAAAACAACTGAGGAAGATCTCAGAATAATCAGAGTAAATTAATTACACAAACTGTAAACTAGCTTTGGACGGAGATGGCGGAAGCGATAACGGAGAGAAGGGGAATACCGGCGGCGTCATTTGTACAAGATGTTCAGTCTTATCTCACTCAATCTGGTCTTGATGCTAACTCTGCTCTTGCTTTTCTCCAAGAAAGGTCTGTTTTTTATTTTATTTTTTGGTGTATAAAATACTTAGGTGACATTTAAATTTCGCACAATGAAGTTGTATAGAGTATAATGATAGTGATTTTATTGATATTTTTCAATATTTCATTTAATAGGTTGACAATAATAAGTGAGATGTAGACAAATGTTTGAATAATTGAATTACCAGCAATTACCTTTTAGCTGAACTGATTTTGTAAATAATTTTCACACGTCGGTGCGTAGAGCTTGATCTTTTTTCCTTGACGCTATTCATTAATTAGAAATTGGTTGTTCACTCATTCACTGTCATGAAAAGTTTCAGTCTCTAGTGAAATTGTAACTGCTTGGGAGTTCTGTATATTTACCTTTTATCTTTTTAATCTGGGTATGGAATAAAAGTTAAAGATCAAACCTTTAATGTGCTGTTCTTGTGGGAGCTTACAACAACAACAACAGAGACCCAATGTAATCCTGAGTTGCTCCGACACGGCAGTTTAGGTGCCACACCCGTGTATACACGACACTAATATGGGTGTTCAAACAGTTTGGGTACTTTGACCACGAGAGACGGAAAAATTAGATACGAGATACAATTTGATTCTCGAAATTAGAACCAAAACTAGGGTAAATTGAAGAAAATAGCATACCTTATCTAGGAAATCAATTCTTTACTTATCTACAACTTGAGAATAAAAAAACAATCTCCACTTTACAAGCTATATGTAAGTATTCCACAGAGCTTTTCATAATTTAGAGATTTTTTTATTTTCTAATTATTTTTAGCCGGATCCCTGCACCCGTATCCGTACTGGGACCCATATCCCCGAATCTTAGAATTTACATTTCGAAAGATACGACCTCTAGATCCGCACCCGTGTCTGACACCCGCACTTGTGTCCGAGCAACTTAGGTGTAATCCCACAAGTGGGGTATGGGGAGGGTAAATTGCACGCAGACCTTACCCTACCTTGAGAAGGTAGAAAGACTGTTTCTGATAGACCCTCGGCTCAAGGAAAGATTCTTGTGGGAGCTTATTTGTTACGTTAACTCCTTTTAAAAAAACGTTGTAGCAAATGGTTAATAGGACCTCTACCCCTAAATTTGTTGTTCCTTATTTACTTAGAGGCTGCTGAGAAATCAACTGCAATGTGAATTTTTGGAGATCATACTTTAATATGTAGGTTTGGATTTGACAATTGTTGGCCTGAAATCGAGTTGAATAGCTGACTATGTGGTTGAGTAAGTTTTGTTGAAGAATGATGATTAAAATGAGGCTTAATACATTGTTTACCCCCTGATCTTGTACCGAAATCCCTTTGGTACACCCCTATTTCACGGGAAACCTTTTACAAACCAAGTGTTTTCCCGAGTGTGTCTAAACTGAATAGGCCTTAAAAATACTGATTCACTGATAAGAAGTGCGGCGAGATCTATTTTAGTACGACGGAATAAAGAGCACAAGAACTCAAGAAGCTGAAGAGGGATAATAGGCCACTACAGCCTTACGGAAAATAAACCAAATCTTGTGCAATTAGATTCTTAAATCTGTTCATGGCTAAATAAAACTAGTATGACTACAAACATGGAAGTGTGTGTATGTCTGTTTGCGATGACTGGACTTTGTGGTTCTTCAGAATCTGTGTTGTTCTCGTTATTAAATCCCCATAATCTATTTTTTCCTTTTCTCGTTATTCAGAATCTGAACTTGTAATTTCTTCTTTGCTTCGAAATTTGTGTACAGTTTCTTGTATCATCTATCCAAAGTGTCTAACCAAAATGTAGCAGAATGCATGCTCTTTTAATTGCGTAAAACTTCACTATAAGCAGATGACAGAAGTTTGACTAAAGAGACCTCTGAAGCAGATGATCAAAGAGTACATATTTGGCATCATTGCATGTTGTGTCCTACTTGTCATTCAGAAAATAGAAATGAAACTGTTCCTTTGTTGTTTTGGGCTTTTTGGCCTATGATACAGTCGAAGTTTGAACTCAAACAACAAAACTTTATTAGTACCAATTTCGTGCAGGCTGTTAACTATTTCTATCACTAATAAATCATAAACACCAAAAGCAGAATCCATTATGTGAATGAGCATGCACTAATTAGTCCTGCTTTAGAAATTTCAGTCAGTGGTTAGTTTACTTACGGTCTCCTTTTGTTTTCTGAATACACGTCGTTCATTTGCAGACTTCAGCAGTACCGAGTGGTTGAAATGAAACTTCTGGCACAGCAGAGGGATCTTCAGGTACACTGTTTTTGTCTAGTTTCATAGTATTCATTTCAATTTAAGTAACTCTTAATATGAGTTTCCAGGTTTTACGCATGATTGAATTGAGGAAATAGGCCATAATGCAATTCAAATGGAGAAAATGTTCATGTGTCACTCTATCCTTTTATTGTTCTTGAAGGTGGACAGGAGTTAGAGAATTGTACATTAGTCTTTGCATCTAGTGTTGTCGATTCTGGAGATTACTTTAAAGACTTGGTGCTTTTGGAATCTGTTGCTCGTTGCAGAAGCTATATATAGGATTGAATTCTTAAGCACACATTCGGACTTTGTTGTAACGGGGCCAACATGTGAGGATTGCAGTTTTGCCATTCTTCAGACTGACTTTTTACAATAATAATGCCTCAATCGCGAGCTAGTTGGGGTATGAATCCTCAAAATATAGAAGACTAATGACTTTTTACAATTTCGTAAAAGGTATCTATTATATATAGGTTAGGTTTCTCCACATTTAAGAGCTGTCAGTACGGACTGTTTAACGCAACTCATGGTTCATTCTAGAATTTGATAACAGAAGAGAATTTACAAGTTAACATGTAGAAGTTGAATTCACATCATAATTTTGCCCCGGGGGGGGGGGGGGGGGGGGGGACCCCCCCCAAAAGAGAAAGGTTTATTTAAAAAAAAAAAGGGTGG
>ML278317.1:131898-151473 GCA_005239495.1 Nicotiana undulata
TATATATATATAGTACCTCCTCCTCTTTCTTTTGTTCACTCCAGCCACTACATGGCCACCGTTCTATTGCTCCTTCAATGACTGCATTCCCTCTGTTCCTCCATTTGCTTGGCCATTCTGTTTGAAGGAGTTATTTGTCTCAAGTACCCAGTGGATAGTCGAAGTGCGCACACTAGACAGGACACCATCATATCAAACAATAAAATAAAAAAGGACGAAACTGGTATGTCTCTGAAGAATGTATTATCTTTGGTCCATTCTTCCGCCATTTCTCTCTCTCTCTCTTTGGTCCACTCACCAATTCTATTGCAGTTGATGAGGCTACTTTTGGAAACATTAGAAAGTGCTGAAACTCCCATCCATTCTGGCCCTTTCTAGAATTTCACCTGCCAAGTTTTCTTTGAATTCCCCTACCCTGTTCTACCAGTTTTCTGTTTCATACCTAATCGCACAATGTTCTCCAGTTCCCTTTAATTTTAATACTAATGTTGTGCTCGATACCAGTTCACTATATATTGTTTCTTCCCTTAATGGAGCTAATGACAAAAGGAAAAAAAGAAAGAGCTAAGGACAAGTTGTACTTGCAATCATTTGTTTGAAGGATGTTTATTTGTGAACTTGACTACTTTAAGATGATGACAGCAAAAGGGTAAGAGATATAAGAGAACGGGAAGGGAGAATTGGAGGATGGGGTCCTTTCCTCTCACGTTTAACCTCAATTAATATTTTTTGTCACTCCATAATCTTTATGGAGATATATTTTACTCTATAGATCACTTTACTCAAAGAGGTTTCTCTTGTTGCTTAAGTTTAACATTTGATGGGTAAGAATTGGATGGCCATTGCTTAAGAGTTGAATTGGTTACTTTTAAATGGCTAATGGCCTAAGCAGAAGTCAGACAAGGTTTCAATCATTTCTCCCTGGTTTACTTCACTAATAACTTCCAGTCGATGTTCAGCCCCAAATTTTTAACTTGCCATGTTTAATATGATCATGGTTTGACTCGTTGGTTGCAGGCGTTAATCGCTGATTTTGAAGTGGCAGAAGGTATTTATTCCCGGGCTAAGATTGAAGATGCTGAATCTGTGTGCTTATGGCTAGGGGCAAATGTTATGCTGCAGTATTCATGTGAAGAGGTATGTAATTAGCTATTGTAAGATTTCGGAAGCATGCACTCTTGGATATTTGAAGTATTGGTCTTCACATCTTATTCATTGTACAGGCTACTGCCCTTCTTCAAACGAACTTGGAAAATGCAAAAGCTAGTTTAGAAGTTCTTGTGGCTGATCTACAATTTCTGAGGGATCAAGTGACAATAACTCAGGTCACTTCTGTTCTGACTCTCATCTAGGACTAAGACCTTTGCTTGTATTCAAGTGCTGCTGGCTTGCAAGCTGTTGCCTGTAAATTGGCTGAAGTAAATTTTTAGTTACTTCTTACTGATTTTACAGTTGTTAGGGAATATACCACTAATTTTACTGATGTATTTGGTGAATGTACCTAATTATGGACAGAGTGTAAGTTCAGTCACGAGACTCGTGAAGCGGACGTAGATGTGAAGCTTGATACCCAAGTCATCCCGAGGAGGGGTAGTTTCAAGTATCTCGGGTCTGTAATCCAGGGTAACAGGGGGATTGATGATGAGGTCTCCCACCGTATCGATGCAGGGTGGATGTAATGGAGGCTCGCATCCGGTGTTTTGCATGATAAGAAGGTGCCACCAAGACTTATGGGTAAGTTCTACAGAGTGGTGCCGTGGTGGTTAGACCTACTATGTTGTATGGGGCTGAGTGTTGGTCAGTCAAGAACTCCCATGTTCAGAGGATGAAAGTAGCAGAAATGAGGATGCTGAGATGAATGTGTAGGCATACCAGGAGAGATAAGATTGGGAACGAAGTTATTCGGGACAAAGTGGGAGTGGCCCCCGTGGAGGACAAGGTGCGGGAGTTGAGACTGAAACGGATGCTCCTGTTAGGAGGTGTGAGAGGTTGGCCGTGACGGGGCTGAGAAAGGGTAGAGGAAGGCCGAAGAAGTATTAGGGAGAGGTGATTAGGCAGGATATGACGCTACTTTAGCTCACCGAGGACATGATCCAGGATAGAAATGTGTGGAGGTCGAATATTAGGGTAGATGGCTAGTAGGTAGTCGAGAGTTTCCTGTTCTTTTTTAGTAGTATTAGTAGCTCTCTTGTTTTTTTTCCCGTTCGTTCTGTGTATCGTATGTTCTAGTTTGTTATTGTTTGATGCTATTTTTTGTTACTGGTTTCGTTGTTGTTGTTGTTATTGTTATTGTTGTTACTATAGTTGTCTTTCTCCCCTTTTCCCTATCGTCCTTTGTCCCCCTATTCTTTATTTCTTCTTCGTCTTCTTTCTTTCTCTCTCTTCACCTTTTTTGAGGCAAGGGTCTATTGGAAACAACCTCTCTACCTCTCCAGGTAGGGGTAAGGTCTGCGTACACAACTACCCTCCCCAAACCCCACTTGTGGGATTATACTGGGTATGTTGTTATTTGGTGAATGTACCTAATTATGGAACTTGGGCAATTTCTCAATTATTTAGCTAATTACTTATTTTACTTCCATCTTTGGAAACACCTTGATTCTGGTATGCTACTTGTTGCTATTAGTTGCTTTTGTGCTTATTCTTTTAGTTTCTATGGCTCAGGTCACAACTGCTCGTGTATACAACTGGGATGTACATCAACGTCGACTTCGACAAGCTACTACTCCCAAAGAATCATGAGAAACACCTATCTTTCATTGAAAGAGGTGGTGGTTGATGTTGCTTCACAGAGTACGATTCAGATCTTTTTGGTTCATCTTTGTAGGTTGATTTTTGAATTATCCTTGTCAAGATCATATGTTGTTTGGTTTTGTCATCATTAATGGGTTTAATTTTTAAATTTTGGCTTCTACGAGTAAGAAACAAATATGTGAATTTGCCAAAGAAACAAAATGTGAGTTCGATGAGTTTATCGTGCCTTTGTGAGACGATTTACAATGTAATGATACAATTTTTCGGGAAGATTGTTGAATCATGGTATAACTACGCATTAACGGACTAACCCTGTTCAACCCCGACCATGTCAGTAGCTTAAACCTTGCCTTTAGAGTGCTTTCCACCAAAGCTATGAATGAGAGCGAGATATTTTAAAGTTATGTAAGTGTATACAACAACATACCCGGTAATATCCCACACCGTGGGGTCTGGGAAGGGTAGTCTGTACGCAGACCTTACCTAGGGAGGATAGAGATGTTGTTTCCAATAAGACCCTCGGCTTAATTAGTGTATCTTTAGTCTAAAGAGCAAGAGTTAGAAAATTCTTAATTGCGAATGATCATCATTCACCCCATGCGCTATGTGCCTCATACAATGAAAATATATGCACTCACTTTCAACTTCCCAAACATACTCATCAGGTAACTATAGATAATGTTGCTGGTGCCACGTTCTATGTTGGAGTCGCACAGCTAGAAATATTGGTTCTTGTTTATTCATTTCTGTATGACACAATCTAATCTATTGTTGCTTCCTGCTCATTGTCCAAACTCTGCTTAAACAAAATGGAAGCTAAATATGCTAGAAATACAGGTTCTTATTTATTCATTTCTGCATAGCACATTTTAATTTATTCTTGCTTCCTGCTCAAGAACGTCACGGGTCCAAACCGTGGAAACACAAAAACGCAGGGTAAGGATACGTACAATAGATCCGTATGGTCTGGCCCTTCCTCGGACCCCGTACATAGTGCACCAGGATGCCTCTGCTTAAACAAAATGGAAGCAGAATATGGTGTGGTAGCCTGATGTTTAAATTGAATGGCATAAGAAGGAAAAGACTGATTCCACATTTAACATTTACTTATTCGAAGTATAACTATTTTCTATTATAACTGGCGGTCATTTGTGAGCTAAGAGACAGAGTTTGGCCTGTTTTCTTCGTTTTTATGTTGTTTTCAAATGTAACATAATGTTAGTAGCCGCATGTACTGGTTTGAATTCACACACTAGGTCAATACTCAAAATGATATACGTCTGTTCTAAGCATGGCTTTACTGAATTATCAGAAAACGCGTCTGGTGCCATTGGGGTTGGAGAGGCGAATTTGCGGTGCACAGGCGTAGTGCCACTCTTCTATAGTTTCTTTTTTCTCTTTCATAATTAACACTTACCCAAATATATCAAAGATTTTGAAAGAAGAATATCTCAAAAATAATTCCCTCTGCACAATGAGAATTTTAGTACTTTTTTTTTTTTTTTTTTAGTTTTAAAACTTTTTCCAGTACAATGTTATTTAACTCAAAATATACCTTTAATATATTTCAAGTATATTATTTTCTGATAGTTTACAATGTAAATATTGCATCAATATGTCATTTATAATTTTATATGTATTTATACCACATATATAACTTTTATATATATATACATCATAATACATTATTATATTGACATTATTCAAAGTATATTGCTAGCATATACCTTACATAAAATTTAATCTGAAATATTAACATGCCACTAATATGTACATAGAAGAAAAAAATGTCACATATACCATTTATATACAGATAATTTATACAAATATGCATGTTATATTAGTGCAAGATATTAATGGAATATTAATAGTATCTATTTAAATATAAATGAGTGTACAAATAACATATGCATAATACCTGATTTTTCCTAAAGAAACACATGATTTATAATATACTACAAACATACATTATATTTTCTTTTTCACAAAATATATGTATTTTATTTCATCAGAATATAAAGATGTATAATTGGCTACATAACATTGTATAAAAAGGCCCATGTATGGAAAGGAAAAAAATCTGTTATGAAATGGATTGGTTTCTAACTAAAACATAAAACATGTTATGGAATGGAGAGAAAAAATAGAAAAAGATATTAAATACTAGGATTGCCTCTTGATTCTCGCTGATTTGAATTGAATTAAATTTGCTATATTTATAAATATTTTACTGCCATAGTTGTTAATTAAAACTAATCTTTTGTATTAATTTTTTTAATAGTGTGCTATTAATAAAAATAGCCCTAACATATTTTGAATTCCCTTTGCCATTGAATTGCGTAATTTCTATCTTGTACTTATTCACAATGTTACTAATTTGTAAGGGATTCAATTGATCACCCTTGGGACGATGTCGCTATGTTGGGGTGGGGTATAATAATAGAACAATGACGACGACAGCTAGGAGTGTTCATAAAAATCCGGTGCACGAACTAAATCGACCAAAAAAACCGATATATTTTAGGTCTGGTTTGGTTTCGTTTTGAATTTTAAAAACCGATCAAATTTGGTTTGGTTTTGATTTCAATCAAAAAATAACCGAACCAAACCGGCTATAAAAGTAGCTATTTAAATTTATTATTACACCTATATATATGTATATTTTTTATATAAAGTTTCTAAAATTTTATGGTATATATTAATCATTTATATGTTTAGTCTAATTCTTTGCTATTTAATAATCTAATTCTTTGCCTTTACATTCTAGTTTGATTGGTAATTTTCTTTCGCTAAGTATAATTTATTTTATTTCATGCTAAAAATAAATCGATTTTTAATTGAGTAATTAAATTATTCATCATTATTTTTGTCAATTATCATCAATATATCTTGGTAAATGATAAATTTCTCAAAGAGCAATTGATTTGATAGTGTTATGTTGAAAATGTAATCGCCGGAATATGCGTTTGGTAGTGTATGTCCCATATTTAAGAAAAAACCCGATAAATAACCGAAAAAATTGAAAAACCGACAAAAACAAAATCGATAAAAAATGACTTAGTTGGTTTGGATTGGTTCAAATATTTAAAAAATCGACTTACTTGGTTTGCTTTCTTTTTTGGAAAAACCGACTCAAACCGAATCATGAACACCCCTATAACGACAACAAACCCAGAGTAATCTTACAAGTAAGGTATGGGGAGAATAATATTTATGCAAACCTTATCCCTAAGTTGAAAAAGTAGACAAACTGTTTTCGGTAGATTTATGGTAATAGAAAAGGGAGCAAAATGCAGCTGAATTGACAACTTTTTGACAAAGCTATTGCCCCATGAGGGGATCTTTGTAGTATTTCAAAACTACGTGATGACAAATTGAAGTGATACATAAACTAGTTTGCATCAAAACTTGAATGCTTCTGGTACCATGGACACATTCTTTCTCAAAAACCATGTACTTTTTCCATGAAAATACAAACATATCTCTAGGGGTTTAGGGTTGTTCATTATTCGGTTTAGATCGGTTTTTCCTTTAAAAAAAAAACTAAACCAAGTAAGTCAGTTTTTTAAATATTAGAACCAAACAAAACCAATTAAGTCGGTTTTTTCCCGATTCAATTTATGTCGGTTTTTCGGTTTTTTCGGTTATTTGTCGGTTTTTCTTAAATGTAAGACATACACTACCAAACACATATTCCGGCGACTACATTTTCAACGTGACACTATCAAATCAATTGCCCTTTGAGAAATCTATTATTTACTAAAATATATTGATGATAATTGAATCAAATAGTGATGAATAATTTAAGGACTCAATTAAAAATATATTTTTTTAACATGAAATGGATTCTTACACTTAACAAAAGAAAACTACCAATCAAACAAGAATATAAAGGTAAAGAACTGTACTAAAAGTGCAGACGATTGACATTCACCATAAATTTTTTGAAACTTTGTATAAAAATATACATATATATAGATGTAATAATAAATTTGAAATAGATACTCCTATAGTCGGTTTGGTTCGGTTATTTTTTTATTAAAACGAAAACCAAACCAAATTTGATCGATTTTTAAAATTTAAAACCAAAACCAAACCAAACCAAAAAGTATCGGTTTTTTTGGTCGGTTTGGTTCGATTATTTTTTTATTAAAACCAAAACCAAACCAAATTTGATCGGTTTTTAAAATTTAAAACCAAAACCAAACCAAACCAAAAAGTATCGATTTTTTTGGTCGGTTTGATTTGGTTTTCGGTTTGGTTCGATTTTTCGGGTTTTTATGAACAACCCTACCTATTTCTGTCTAATATTAATTAACTAGTGAAAATGACTACTCTTTTACATGCAATGACTGTTTCTTGACCATCTCTTTTTCTGCGTTGTATGATATTAAAAGTCTAAAGGGAAGAAAGTTGACGTAACCTTTTCTTATGGCCTTTTACACTCGATACACTGAGAAACATGAAAACAGGCTAGCTAGTTGGCAAACGCTATTAAGGCATGGAAAAATGACATTGTATAATAATAGCTGAAAAAATATATACTTTTTGTATACAATATATATGTTATATACAAAATATATACATTTTTTTGGCTACTTAGTATAAATATAGTCCGGTATAAACACCTAATGCGAGTAAATATTTACGAAAGTATTACAGTAGAATAAAGAAATGCCATGGCCATTATCATAATGAGAAAAAGTTGTACAAATATAGAATAAAGAATTCCATGGCTATTGCCATAATGAGAAAAGAATAGTGAGTAATAATAATAATAATAATAATAATAATAATAATAATAATAATAATAATAATAATAATAATAATAATAATAATAATAATAATAATTACATCACTAGCGAAGCAGAAACCGCGTCGACAAGATTCGCATGTGCATTGTCTCTAAGGAATACAGTAATAACATTGTTGTTGGATTCGAAAATATATATGAGCAGTCTGTTTGCCACGTACATGGATATTGGAATCTATGGATGTAAGATTTTGTTGCTCAATAGCGCAGCAGGCGGAGCCACGGTTTGAAACTTTTGAGTTCCGATTTTAGTTCTTTAAGTTTTTGGGTTTTATAATTTGTACATATTTGATAGATTTTTCAAACAAATATAAGAGTTTGGACCAAAATTATGTTGGTATTACTTTGTAATGCAAAGTTAAAGATTTCTTTGCGGTTCCTTTTCCCTTTTTACTTCTTTGTCTTATGTGAAAGATAAAGTGTCCCTCATCGATCGTTTAAAGTTTCTTTCTTCTCTTTACTTCGTGCATCACGTTTATTAAACTCTCGTCAATTTTGTTACATGATTGTAAAATTAGGTCTGATATTAGTGTCCAAAGATCTTTTAATTGGTTAAAGTTCATGAGTCAACAACAATAAATGAAAAGTACGAGATAAATTGTTCAATATAGTATCAGAAAATCAACCAGTGTAGTTTCGCAGAGGATTACTTAGTAGGCGTTTGGACATAAGAATTGTAAAATTTCAAAAAATGGTGAAAAAAATTTCAAGTGAAAATTTTGAAAAGCAGTTTTTTGGAGTTTTTCAAATTTTCGAAAATTTTCAAAATATATCTTCAAGTGAAAATTGGAAATTTTATGAACAAATGCTGATTATCGAAAAAAGTAATTTCTTTTAAATAAAAGAATTTTTTTTATGTCCAAACGGGCTCTTAATATTTACTTTATCATATCAAAGTAACTAAACTAATATTTACTTCAATTTTTCCTAAGGATCACAGAAATAATATTATGTTCATTATCGCGATGTCACCTTCGTTTCCTCATAGTAATTTTTTGTGATACTTCGACATAGATAGAGTGATTATTTAGCAAGCACTCCTCAACAGTTTCTGTTTTTTATTTTCAAGGCCAAAAGCCGAGACCTCTAATTAAGGTCGAAAGAATTATACACATCCTATCGCAATCTTTGGTGGTCTAAGAAACTCGTCTAATTAATGATGGTGTACACTAGAGGACTAGACTGCATGATAATAGGCTAAAATTACATAGTTTAGAGCATATTTATACTCTAACTTAATGAATGCTTCACTGTCTTAAGTGTGTTAAAAGATGATAAATTGGCTCTAATGGTGATTTTTGTGTTTCACAGGAGTACAACACACTAATGAGGACTTATGATGGTGATCCGGGCAAAATTGAAGAAGAATAGGCCATGAGGTATTTTCTGGGCGACTTGAAGGCTTGAAGATTCATAGAGGCAGTAAGAAACCTCATTAGCGCGGGTTGTAGCGCGACATTAGCGCGCCCGCGCTAGCGCGACATTAGCGCGCCCGCGCTAGTTCAACATAACGAGGCAATGAAGAACCCCATTAGCGCGGGCTGTAGCGCGACCTTAGCGCGCCCGCGCTAGTCCAAATTTCCTGAGGCAGCACATAACTCCACTAGCACGGGTTGTTAGCGCGTGATTAGCGCGCCCGCGCTAGTCCAGGCGTGGAAAATAAAAGCTAAGGGTTATTTTCGGAAGTTCAAGGCCAATCCACTCAACCTATAAAAGGTTCAATTCGTCCAAAGGAGTAGTTTATCAAAGTTTAGAGTATAGAACAAGAAAAGTAAGGGCAAGAGACAAGGAGGCAATTGGGGCATCAATCCATATCTCATTCTTTTGTGATTTTACCCTTGATCATGAATTCGTTTGTAGTTTTTATCATTGTTATCAGTAGCTAACTTTTCTGATCTAAGATTTTGGTGGAACCCGTTGGGGGATGAACTTATTGTGATATTAATATAGTTTTGGTTGGTTGTTAATCTCTATTTGTTCAACTACATTCTTGTTGTAGTTGATTGAAGGGCCCTCAATTAGCTGTGCCTATTTATTATGTAGCTACTTGAGAGAGAGAGAGAGAGTGCATATTTAGGTAGTTGTTTGAACAACATCACTCCTGGAGTATAGGCAAGAGTCATAACCGAGGGTTTAGAGGTTGGATTAGAAATAACGATACCTCGGGTGCAATCTAAAGTGAACTGTAATGCAATCTAGCTAGCGTAACTTGAGAGAGTGTGTCTAGTAAATTATCATAATTACTTGAGAGAGATTTATGATAACTGGAGTGTTCATGATTGATAGAGACAACTAAGTCAAAACTATAGGAAGTATACAAGAAGGAATTTCACCAACGGGGGAAACCATAACCTTAGACCTTTATTCCAATTGTTTAAACCTGATTGTTAGTTAATCTTTAGCTTATTATTTCTGTTCAGTTGTAGTAGTAGAAACAACACAAAGTGATATTCATAACTTTTGAGAAAGTTGATTATTGAGAATTTGGTAAATCTAACAACAACAGTTGATATGTTGATTCCCTGTGGGATTCGACTCTGGGAAAATACCCGGATTATATTTGCAACTCTCGCTTAGTCTTTTAATAGAAATAGTTGAGCGTGATCAAATTTTGGCGCCGTTGTCGGGGACTTAATGGTATTATCAAGTGTAGTTGAAGGAAAATACAAAAATTCCTAAGTATAGTCAATTTTCTTTGATTTCATACATATATTGAATTTCTAGTGTTTGTTAAACCGGTGGTACAGGTGCATGCCTAGAAACTCTTCGAGAACTGGTGACGTATTTGAAGCATTGCCAGACCCTGAAAAAGTTTTCAAGGCCTTGAACAGGGCTAATCGGAGAAGCAAACAACAACCACACATTGAACACATAGAACCAGACATGGCAGAGTTGAACGACGGAGACAACATTAATGTTGGGGATGGTGTGGTTGACCCAACTGCACGGATTGTAGCGCCTGAGGTACTCGTTGTACCTGAGGCGCCATTATACGACTGGGCACAACCCACAGCAGACAACTTGGCAACCGCGATTTTGGTCCCTCAGATTGAAGAAGACTCCTTCCATATTACAAACAATATGTTGCACTTGTTGCAGAATAAGGGGCTATTTTCGGGGTCATACGTTGAGGATCCCCAACAGCATTTAAAGAACTTTCTGTCCATCTGCAAGACCCAGAGGCAGCCGAATGTTACTCTGGAGACATTAAGACTGTTATTGTTTCTGTTCTCGGTGATAGGAGTTGCCCAGACTTGGCTCAACTCCCTCCCTATCAACTCTATTGCAACATGGGAGGAGTTGGTCAAGCAATTTCTGAATAAATTCCATCCACCAAACAAGACAACACATCAGATTGATGAGATCATAAGCTTCAGGCAGAAGCCCATGGAGACATTACAGGAGACATGGGAACGGTTTAAAGGGATGCTGGTTATCTGTCCTCACCATGGTATTCCTGAGCAAATATTGGGGCAGCGATTTTATATGGGCCTGGCTGATGGTGTAAAGGCCAATATTGATGCTTCAGCTGGTGGAGCATTCCTTAGCAAGACATGGAGAGAGTGCCAGATTTTACTTGATACAATGGCACAGAATTCAGGATGGACAACCAGGGGTGCTCCTATTACCCCAGTTGTTCACTCAGTTCCATTAGATCCATCCAACACTATGGCTGAGAACATGGCTACTTTGATGACACAAATGAGTATTCTTACGAAAAAGATAGAGGGGTCGGGGATAAAGCAACAAGTTCATATTGTGGATACTACCAATGGGGGCTTATGCACATCTTGCATTAGTCAACCAATTAGTAATCAGTGGAATGCAGATTGTGATCACACTCTTTACCCAGAAAACATGAATTATGAGTCAAACTATGGAGGCCAGAGACAGGGAGGCCAGAACTGGGGTCAGCAAGTTCAGCCATATAGACCACCTCATCAGCAGCATAACAATGGAAACATGGGTGCCATGAGACCTCATGGTAATGTGGCACCTTATCAAAGGCCACAAGGTTATAACAATCAAAATCAGCAGCAAGCGTACCACCCTCCTCAGCAACAACATGGGGGAAGGCAAGAAGGTGGGTTTTCTAGGCTTGAAGCGATGATGCAACAGATGATTGGGTCGACTTCCAAAATGAGTGAGATAGTAGATGCACATGATGCAACTATTAAAAATATTGAAGTGCAATTGGGCCAGATATCTATGTCAGTGAACAGTCTTCCTCTTGGGACTTTACCTGCAGACACTCAGGTGAATCCTAAGGACTAGGGCCCGAAGCAGATGATGGCAGTGAGTCTCCGCAATGGCAGGGACTTAGACTTGGAACAAGAGTTGACCCGTGAAAGCAGGCAGGCAGAGACACTAGTACCAGTGCCAATCGAAATTGATGACTCCACAAACTTGACCAAGGTAACAGTGCAAACTGCTGAAGGAGAACCCAGTGGGCAGAGTGAGGCTGAAAAGGAAGTGGAGATAACCCCAGAGCCAGTAGTTGAGGTGGTAGTTGAGAAATAAAAATCCCATTCACTGGGAAGAAGAGACCATCAGCACCATTCCCTCAAAGGTTGGAAAAATACCAAAAGGATAAGCAGTACAAAAAGTTCTTGGATATGCTGAAGCAGATATAGGTAAACATTCCTCTGATTGATGCTCTGAAAGAGATGCCTGGGTATGCGAAGATGATGAAGGACTTGATGTCCCGGAAGTTTAATTTCCAAGTCTTAGCGACTGTGACTTTGACTCAGACTTGCAGTGCTGTGGTAACACGACCAATTGCAGAAAAGTTGTCTGATCTAGGGAGTTTTACAATTCCCTGCACCATTGGCAATTTTGCTTTTGCCAAAGCATTGTGTGATTTAGAGGCCAGCATTAATCTAATGTCCCTGGTCATTTATAAGAGACTGGGTATTGGTAGAGCCAGACCAACTTCCATGTTGCTGCAGCTAGCTGATAGGACGGTGAAGAGACCGTCGGGTATTCTGGATGATGTTTTGGTGCAAGTGGGGAAGTTTGTGTTCCCTGCTGATTTTGTGATACTAGACTGTCGAGTGGATGAGGAGATTCCCATAATCTTGTGAAGGCCATTTTTTGCCACATGCAGAGCCCTCATTGATTGTGAGACTGGGAGCTCAAGATGAGGCTTAAAGATGAAGAAATCACATTCAATGTGCAGAAATCTATGAGGCGACCGAGTGAGTTCGCCAACTGTTCTCTAATTGATGTTGTGGATGTGATAGTGGAAGAAGATGATGCGTCCTTAACTATTGAGGACCCCCTTGCTGCATGTTTAATGAATTTAGATGAGGAAAATAGGGAGGAATTGACAGAGTGGATGTTAGCACTTGAAGGTAAAGGGTTTTGGCCGAGGGCTCTCGAGTTTGAACCATTGCACTTAGAGAAAAGAGAGAGCACGCCAGCCAAGCCCTCTGTGGAAGAACCACCCAAACTAGAGTTGAAACCATTGCCAGCCCATCTCAGGTACGCATTTCTAGGTCCTAATTCTACGCTACCTGTTATTATCTCATCAAGTTTGTTAGATGTGTAGGAAAATCAGCTGTTACAGGTACTCTCTGAGTGCAAGACTGCCATTGGATGGACCATGACAGATATCAAAGGGATCAACCCAGCATATTGCATGCACAAGATTCTCCTAGAAGAGGGACACAGACCTTCCAGGGAATACCAAAGGCGCTTGAATCCAAACATGAAGGAAGTGGTGAAGAAAGAAATCATCAAGTGGTTAGATGCGGGAATCATTTTCCCCATCTCTGATAGCAGCTGGGTTAGCCCAGTGCAATGTGTTCCGAAAAAGGGTGGCATGACGGTTGTAAAGAATGACAAAAATGAGTTGATATCTATAAGAACCGTCACGGGATGGAGAATATGCACGGATTAAAGAAAGCAGAACCTTGCCACCCGAAAAGACCACTTCCCACTTCCCTTCATTGATCAGATGCTCGACAGGCTGGCTGGGAGGTCTCACTTTTGCTTCCTGGACGGGTACTAGGGGTACAACCATATTTCAATTTCCCCGGAAGACAGGGAAAAGACCTCCTTCACATGCCCCTATGGGGTGTTTGCCTTCAGGAGTATGACATTCGGCCTCTGTAATGCACCTGCCACATTTCAACGGTGCATGATGTCCATCTTCACAGACATGGTGGAAGATATCATGGAGGTATTCATGGATGATTTCTCAGTAGTGGGAAATTCATTCGATGAGTGCTTAGCAAATCTGACCCGTGTACTCAAGAGGTGCATCGAGACGAACCTTGTGCTTAACTGGGAGAAGTGCCATTTCATAGTACAAGAAGGGATCGTCTTGGGGCACTTGGTGTCGGGTAACGGAATTGAGGTGGACCGGGCTAAAGTAGATGTGATTGAAAAGCTCCCACCTCCCACATCAGTCAAAGCTATACGTAGATTCCTTGGGCATGCCGGGTTCTACCGGCGATTCATCAAAGACTTCTCCAAGATCGCTAACCCCCTCTGTAAGTTGCTTGAAAAAGATAACCCCTTTGTGTTTTATGATGATTGCAGGGTAGCGTTTGAGGAGCTTAAGAAGTGGCTAGTCATGACACCAATTATCGTTTCACCCGACTGGGAGCAACCGTTTGAACTCATGTGCGATGCCAGTGACTACGCAGTGGGAGCCGTGTTGGGTCAGCGCAAAGATAAAATAATGCACCCAATTTACTACGCAAGTAGGACTTTGAGTGGATTTTAGCTGAACTACACGGTGACCGAAGAGGAGATGTTGACAGTCGTGTTCGCCTTTGACAAGTTCAGGTCTTACTTGATCGGGTCAAAGGTGATTGTGTACACTGATCACACAGCCATCAGATACTTGGTTGAAAATAAAGAGTAAGCCGCGCCTAATTCGTTGGGTGTTGCTTCTTCAAGAATTTGACTTGGAGATACGTGACCGCAAGGGCACGGAGAACCAAGTCGCCGACCACCTGTCACGTCTGGAAGGTGCTGAGAATGCAATTGAATCTGAGGATATTCTGGAAACCTTTCCATATGAGCAGCTTCTAGCCACGGGTGTGGAGGATGTGCCATGGTATGCAGACATTGCAAACTACCTGGCAAGTGGTATTGAACCGTACAAACTCTTTTCTGTCCAAAAGAAAAGGTTTTATCGTGATTGCCGCAATTACTATTGGGATGAACCTCATTTGCTTAAAATTTGCATTGATAACATGATCCGGAGGTGTGTTCCCGAGATAGAATAATTTTCTATTTTGAGAAAGTTGACTATTGAGAATTTGGTAATCTAACAACAACAGTTGATACGTTAATTCCCTGTGGAACTCGACTCTGGACAAAATACCCGGATTATATTTGCAACGCCCACTTAGTCTTTTAGTAGAAATAGTTGAGCGTGATCACTGCAACTACACAAGAGAGTGTCATTTCGTTGAACTAAGTAAAATAGAAAAGAAAAAGAACATACACTAATTTAAGTAACCGAAAAAAGAAAGAACTAATTCAATTTATACTAATATTTGTTTGATATAACAAAAAATATTTTCCTAAAATTCTTATGGGAATAAGTCATTTCTTTTTGTGTTTGTTTGTCAAAACATATTTTCAAAGAAAAATATCTGAGAATAAGTCATTTCTTTTGTTTGTCAAAAAAATATTTTCAAAGAAAACTATCTTCTACTAAAAGAGTGAAAATAACCATCAGTAACTACGAAAGACATTAACCTTAACGGCTATTTCAACTCTTAACTTTCATATCATTACTCCACCTAACATGCATTGGCGAAACCAGAAATTTCTCCAAGAATTTTTAAACTTGAAAGAAGCAAAAAGATTTCCCGACAAAGAATGTTCAGTACATGTTATATACCTCTAAAATCTAATATTTTATCGATATATACAATATAATTTTTTAACGAAGGGTAGTCAATTGATCACCCTTAGAAGAGCATCGCTTCGCTCCTGCTAACACGAAAAACGTTATTTGTAATTATTAATATAAAAACTCTTCATCAAATTCTATCTAATTTATTTATTTATTTTATTATTATTATTATTATTATTATTATTGTCGAAGAAAGGGGAAGAACATCAGCTTGTTCCCCAAGAAAGAATTTTCCATTAAAAAAGTAGAAAAAGCAGAGGATTTAAGAGCACACATGTCCCCTTTAATTTTCCCTCGAACATGTAACCAAAGCCAGTTCACACTCCTCCGGTAACCGGTCAACAACAACGCGTAAGAAAGCGCCAACTATTTGGCTGTAGCGGTGGTCTTCTTCCCCACATTATTTACAATAAAAAAAAAATGACATGATATATATATATATATATATATATATATATATATATATATTATATGTTTTCTTGTCCGGAATATGGAGTCGTATGTGAATACTTTATTTCTTAATATTAGATTTTTCGACGCGAAATCAAATTTAGTGAAATTTCAATATAGGTATCGACCACCTGATGCAAAACCTAAAGTAGGTCTGTGTAGTTTAACTTATTCGTTACAGTTTTCGTTACGGGCAGTATTATTTGTTAAGTAACATTTCATAGTTCAATTATCTGTTTTTACTCTCTACTAATACATTTTCATAATTTACTAAACTTACTTCATACGCCAAGTTAGAAAAATACGGAGGTCGAGGATTAGGGTAATAGAGTAGGTAATTTAGGGTGTTCATAACAGTAATATTGACACGCAGTCTCGCTTTCTGTTGGTAGTCTTATTTTATGACTAACCGTTGTTTCCTCTTATTGTTGATCACTTTACTATCTTGTTATTGTTATTCTGCTTTTATATGGCTTTTTAGTACTGTATTTTCTTGTCTATATTTTTATTAATGTGGTGTTTATGCTTTCATGAGCCGAGAGTCTATTGGAAACAGTCTCTCTATACTCACAAGGATAAGGTAGGAGTAAGGTCTGTATACGCACTACTCTCTCCAAATCATATAATATAAAATAATACTGGATATGTTATTGTTGTACTTTATACGCCAAAATTTACATTTAATTTAGTTTGGACCACCGGCATTTTCCGGTCAAGTGTGAAAAGCTACTTTCCCACACACAACCCCTTTAAAAAGTTCTCTTCACACATTGAAAAATAAGAGTACACAGCTGAGAACCAAAGACTATGGAGAAGGAAAACAAGCTAAAAGCAGAAAGTTCAATAGAAAATCCGATGTTTTCACATCAAATTTCATTACCAAACATCTTTGATATGTTTTACTATGAAACTGAAAAAGATTCTTTAGATACAATATTTGGTGCTCCTTCTTCCATTTTTGATTTGCTCCAAACTCCATCGTTATCTTCTTCAATATCTATCACTTCAACATTTCAAGAATCATCTCCGGCGGCGACGCCCAATTCGTCAGTTGAAGCTGCTGATGATGATCAGCAGAGCAACACAGTAAAGCAACAACTTGAAGACAAGTACAAGAAAGAGTAAGCTTAATAATATATATATATATATATATATATATATACTTCTATATATATACTTCTATATATGTCCCTTAAATATTTTATGTGATTTTTTTTTTAATCTGTTCTGAAAAGAGTTACACTTTTTTTATTGTGGGGTAGGATTGAGACCATTAATTGGAGAGTTTCGGAAAATGTTTTATCTTTTTATCTTGCTAGAGAAGTCATTTTCCTGAAATTAAAAAAAAAATATGTTCGAAAGGAAATAATTTCAAAATATTTAACCCGTTTGGCCATAAAGAAAATTTCACTTTTTTCCGGAAACGGTGCTTGGCTATGAAAATTTTCAATTTCAATTGAAGTTGTATTTTGGAACTTTTTAAAAGTTTAAAAAACACCAAAAAATCTGTTTTTTTTTTCCAAAAATTTTCGCTTCAAATCACTCGCAAAAATTCAAAACATCTCCAGATTGTGTTTATGTCCAAACACAACGCTAATTTTTAAGTAACATTCTCACTTAATTTTTTTTTTCCCTCGAAATTTCACAATTCTTATGTCTAAACGTCCACTTAATTTAACCACAAAAATTGGAAGCTGTGCTTTTGCTCCATGCCAAGCACACCCTTAAAGAAAATGTAATTTTAAGTTTGACATTTTACCCTTTATGAAATAACCTATAGCTACTTTATGACATGTTTTACATGTGGAATTTTAAAGTCTTTCTTTATTTTTAAACTTCATATCCAGTCAAATACGATTACATGAATTGGAATTAGCACATAATTACTACTTAGAAAACTTAATAGATAAATAAGTATATGCATCATCTAATAATGTAAATTACTTTTTGAGTTTTTCATCAGTTTAACAATTTCTTGTTTATTTGAAGTTTTTCCCTAATTTGTGCAAAGTGTGATGTTTTTTCTTTGTTGGCTTAGATTAAAACCTAAAAAGACGAACGTCCAAAAGAGGCAAAGAGAGCCAAGATTTGCATTCATGACCAAGAGTGAAATTGATCATTTGGACGATGGTTTTAGATGGAGGAAATACGGCCAAAAAGCAGTGAAAAGTAGCCCCTTTCCAAGGTATATATATTTTTTAAAAAGTGATACGTTTTTATAATTGAAATTTCGTTAACTATATGACATGGAGGGAGTATAATTAAAATGTAGCTAGGTTAATTCTTCTGCCGCCCATTCAACCGTTTAAACTAAACAAGCTGGCAGATGTATATTTTACGTGTAATATGTGCTTATTAATGCATATATACCGGTTAGAAAAAATAAACGACGAATCTAGCCATTTAATTAATTGTGTAAAGACCACTATAACTAATCTTAATGGAAATTTTTCTTTCTCTATTTTGAAAGTTTTCCTTTTTTCTTTCTTCAAGTAGTCCATTCTTTGGTAAAATTTAAGTGTGAGATGCATAAATTACTCATGCAGGAGCTATTATCGTTGTACAACTGCATCATGTGGAGTAAAAAAGAGAGTGGAAAGGTCAATCAAAGATACTTCAATAGTTGTTACAACTTATGAAGGTACTCACTCACATCCGTGCCCCGTGACGCCGCCGGGTAGCATCGGCATTCTGCCGCGAACCACCGCCTACTACGGTGGCGCCATTGGTGGTGGTAATTCCTCTTTGTCTATCCCACAACTTCAATATTATCAAGAACAGGAGCAGCAAACACTCCATTTCCCTACTACAACTTCACATTTAAATAACCTTACCGTTGGTTATATGACTAATTCACTCCAAGAAAGAAGGTTCTCGCCCTCCCCTTATTCTTCCTCTTTGACCGGAGACGATGGGCTTCTTCATGATATGGTGTCATCACATATGAGAAGAGATATATACTAAAGAAGAGTAGGAAAAGAGGCTTTATTTTCATAATCAGTATTTTATTTTCTTGCGTGCGGTTAATCAATTAGAAACTTTTCCGGAGATATTGTATAACGACTAGTTTAATTAGCTTATAGTTAACCTTAATTAGCAAGTTCATATATAAATGGTGATATTCTTTCATGTTGTAGAATTCTTTCATTGTACTTAAATAGTTTAATTCAAGGATTTTGGACGTTCTTTGTTTGTTTTCCCCAAACGCACACGTAAGTATACGTGGTCGTACAAGTAATAAAATGATAAGTCGAGTGTCGAACCCACAGAGACTTGTATCAACTACTCACTAAATTCACCAAGATTGTTGTTTAGTCGAGCCAAATTTGAGTTCAAGAGTGTGATTATACTAAACTATAATTCTAAGTAGTAACTAAATTATCAAGCAACAAAATGATTGTTGTGTATTCAGTAGAGACAAATATTCCAGGGTTGTGATCGATTCACCAATTCTATTGTGTTCTAGTTAACTCTCCCTTTCATACAATTCACTCATGGTTGCTAATTAATCGAACAATTGCTCTCGTAGCCTTCTCCCGTTGTACTACTCGCCTATTCAAAATAGATTAACGCATATATTCCTCTGAAATCAATCTATTAAGAACACATTGAGATACAATATTTTATTAAACACAGTGACTAGGTATATTCCTAACAAAACCACAAATCCTCCCCCCCC